>VKOC01047429.1:0-13090 GCA_009364415.1 Spea multiplicata
CCATCCATTGATATAACCCCCAAAAGCCCATCCACATGGCATCATCGGGCACAATAGACAAACCAAACCTGCCCACCAAGACCAAGATATCCGGTCATTTATGACCACAACCGCACCAGCACTATCGCACATCAACGTCCAAAGCATTAGACAGTGAAACCTCATTAACCGCCTCCCCACAAATCTCAATCAGGGAGGGGATGCCCACCGCTTGATCCCACATCCACAAACTAAGGAGCGCTACACCCAGCTCTAACCCATAGATCTGGGAAGGGGTCGCCCCTGCCAGGAACCATCTGAACATGGCTACTTGGGCCACCCACTGAATGTACTGCCACCACAAACAATCCCACCAATGCCAATCTTTGTGACCTCGGGAGTCCACTATACTGCCACGCAAGGTAAGCCCCCGAATGATGTACCCCCAACTCCATCTGCCGAGGCCACTTCCAATGAAGCAAGAACAGCGATACTTCTATGCAAGACCCGAATGAAAACATGCACCACCAAGCACAAAAACATCCACCAAAGCCACCAACCACAAGAACCAAAGTGCCCTTCCTCCGATATAGTTCCATCAAAACCACCCCACCAATACCCCTGCCAACTCTCCAAAACAGGGCCAACACTAAGCGGAACCGTTCAAAGAAAACAAGGAGAGGGCGTATATATCCCAGACCTCAGGCCATACTAACATGAACCAATGGCCCCCTGGAAAACCCCGTCACCAATTGTCCCAAACACTTCCGCACAGCAAGAGCTCACTGACCAGCAAGTCAGCTCTCAGCACCTGCTTCACCCCACCTCACACATAGTTACCCGAATCAGAGCCCTCCTGCTCCCGAAAAGCCAAACCGAATCAAGACCAGGGAAATTAACAAACCTATGCACCAGCAAGTCTCCAATCGTTCAGAGTAAGTGCCCGAAAAACCGAAGGAACCCAGAAAAGACATTGAACACCACCACCCCTCCCCAAAGATGGTGACCTCTTAGACGTACCAGAAGCAGATCAAAAACAGACAGCGGCACCCAAAACAGGAGACTCGCCCCGCAGCCCCACTAAATCACCTTGGGCCATGTAGTACATACCACCCAGCACAACCCCCAGTGTACAAACACAGCAACCGCACACGCCACAGTGTATAGCCCTAGTATGTGCGTGCCCACAACACTGGCGTACCTCTCCTCCAACCCCAGTATATCCCTGCGCAGCCCGGCCTCAGCCCACTTGAAGTCTTCGGACAAACCGTATACCCCATTGCCCCGGGAAATGCTGACAGGCACTCTTCCTGCAAAGCGAATCAACCAACCCAACAGAATCAGCTTCAAACCCCATGACGGAACCATTTGGTCCCCCACCGCTATCCCCTAGGCACCAACAAAACAGCTCTCTCTATGGCGACCCCATCAAAAACGTTACCCCCATACAACAAACCTGACAAACAGAGCGGATCCCTAGTCAGGAGATTCCCCCCAATACATCTCACCCCAGTCATGCTGAACCCAGTACCGAAAGGTTCAGAAACCTGCAGCACCGTAGCCCCCTTACCTTAACCTCATCCCATCAATGCTTCCCAGAGGAAGCCAGAAACAATTTCCCTCATGCCTCTTGTCCCCCTCCTCCATCTTAACATGACCCCCAGGCCAACTGGGGACACCACTCAGGAGAAATAATCCACCTCACAAAAACAACCATCGGCTTCCTGCTGCAACCCCTCAACCATGCAATATGTCACATCAATAGATAACCCGTACCCCCTCACCCCAAAACCCCAGTATGACCCTACTCGATTGCAAGCGACCTGGACAAATGCAGCTTCACACCACAACAAAGCAAAGGTTCCCTGTGTAAAGCTGCCTGTGCAACCCCCTCAAGAAGCAGCTACAGGAGGGGGCAATAAAAGGGGGGGGCACACAAACATTTCCAACACACCTTAACATATAAAAACTTAGAAAGAGACAGCAGATAATAACCATTAGGCCCATCCAGTCTGCCCAATCTCCGAGTACTTTCCTTAATACCTGCCCTTATCCTATATCTAACTCGGTCTTATCACAAGCCTGGACAAACGTTTGTACTGTGTTAAAATCTACCACTTCTGCTGGAAGGCTATTCCGTGCATCCACTACCCTTGTCAGGAAGTAATATTTCCTGATGTTACCTTTAAACCATTCCCCCTCTAGCTTATGTCTATGTCCTCTTGCAGTGGCAGTACTTCGTTTAAAATAAAATCTCTCCCTTTATCCTGTTGATTCCCCTTAAGCATTTAAACGTTGCTATCATATCCCCCCTGTCACATCTGTTTACCAGGTTTCACCTCCCTCCAACCACCGATTAGACTGACAGCTCTCAAGAGCAGAGCCATGCTTTCCCCCTGCAGTGGTCCGTCAGTAACCGTGACCTAAAACCATTCCACTGCCTCCAAATAAAACATTGCTACAGAACCTGCCAGAACCACACAAACACATGCAATGCAACCTGCAAAGAATCTCAAGCCCAGCACATCTATAAACTTCCCAGGAAACTCCCCACTATACGCTCCATAGATACCACACTACAGCCCCTGAAAAAACATCTCAGGATCAACCCACACATGTGCACCCGATGTAAATAACACGCAAAAAAGAAACCTTAATAATGGACCCCTTGGCCGTCCCGTACAGCCAGGTCGTATGATCCTGTGCCGCCGCAGAGAAATACCGCAGGAGTGGCAGCACCAAAACCACCTCCTTGGGGTGCAGATTCCCACCAACTCATCCCATCCTGATGGATGCATCAATTAGGGTGTGCCTGCGTGCATGTCTGTGCGAGGGATGGGGTGCTGCAGCCGGAAACCCCCCATATGCCACTTCAGGATGGAGACTGGAAAAAAGAGGGGCCTCCCCAGCCCCCCTGCTCCATAGCCAAAACCTCCTGCCCCACAGCAGCTGCCCCAGGTAACTGCCTAGGCCTCTCTCCGGTGTCTCCCTACCTTGACATCTGCACAGGCCGCAGTGCAGACTGCACCCGGCCGTCCTGCCAGCTTCTCTGCCTCCCTGGATGACTCCTGAAGGACCCACATCTGGGGAAACACTGCGGTAGACCTCAGAGGCCTATACCAGGCCGAACCACCTCCTGCAACTGTTGACTCCTTGCACTCTGCACCTCCTTTTCCATCCGGGGAGCGGCCAGCAGCCACAGGACACCCAGCTGGGCCATCTGAAATCACTGCCTTCCCATGGGCCCTTCTGGCCCGCTGTGATGGAAACGCTGCGAGGGCCGAAGCCTCCTCCATGCTGTTGCACTGCACACCAGTATGCCTCTGAAGGCCCACAAATGGATTGCTTTGACTCCCAGGCCCCGTCCTGGGCTATCTGTGTCGTCCTCCTCAGGTCTGCCTCTGCTCCTATGCTCCAACGCTGCTGTAGTCCTCCATGCCAGCCTTCAGGACCAATCCAGCTGGATCCAGCATGCGGCCTAGTCGCTCCTACAGCCACGAGGTCCAACAGCTGCTGCAGAACCTCAAATCCATACAGACACCTGCAGGGGACAAGAAGAGGGGAGAGAAAAAAGGGGGGAACAAAGAAAGAACAGACAGGCACACAAAAAAGAGCCCCAGATAAAAAGGAAAAGACTCAGACACAAAAAACACAGAAACAAGACAGACCCAAACACAAAATGACACAAAAAACAAAGACAGGCCAGGACACAAAAGAGAAACAGACAGCAAAGGAACAGAAGCAATAAACAGCCAAGTATACAAGATAGACAACAAGAGATAGACAGGGAAAGACAAACAACACCAGGTAAGGTTAAACAAAACGGATCCTTACCCCTGTGATCACCAAACTTAAATATCCTCCTACCAAAACTCCTCCCCTAAAATCCACAATTCCTGCCTTAGCCTAGCCCTGCTCAGCCTCTGTCAGGGCCCACTCTAGTCCATTCTGGCCCCCGTGGGCTTCATTCTTGTCCTGAAAAAACAACAATATATAACTTGTGAAAGAAGCTAACTAAACACGAGCACTGCAGAAATGGTAAAACAGCCATTGTCGCGAAGGGTACAAAAAATAAAATCAACTATTGTCAAGAAGGGGTTAAGGGGTTAAAATTTGTGTCCTTCTCAAAACTTTTGGCCACAACTGTAGTAGATGATCAATGACTGAGCATCAATCTAAGCCTCTACTAACTGACACTGACTGTCCCACGCTACAACTCTCATCAGTCTGTAACTGCTACTGACAAGATAAAATTGTATCTAGTGCTTGTCACTTCCCCTTGTAAATGCTGATCAGCCAGAATGAAAAAAGTAAGTAAAAAGTCCCACAGGTCATTGGACTCATCAATCACAGCCATAACCATCAATGAGAAATGTAATATGATTGATATGTAAATCCTACACACAGTCCCTTCCCACTTTATCGAGTGTCAAAACCGGTTGTAATGGCACCATAATGGCTGCATGGAATGGATGATTCTTCAGTGATTTTGCCATTTGTTTTTGTTTGCTTTGTTGGGAACTCCTCGTTATCGTGGGTTTGTACAAACGCATAAAACCAGCAAATTTTGGTAAAACTCATTTGTACGAATCCAAGTCTAGTGTATACAGGTCTTAATATAATTCTATATAGCCTTAAGTATTACACATTAAAATGATTAATCAGTGATCATAGCAAACTTAAATTATGTTACAATGGTGCTCTTATACATTATTCTTCTTTATATACAGTAAATTAATGGGCTCAATTTTATTCATGGCATATTGCGTATGTAAATCAAGGAGTTTTATATATATACCGTATATATAATCACATACACATTGTGGCAGTGGGTAGAACGTGGGCAGAAAATAGATGTTCCCGCTCCCCTTCTTGGAGAATGAAGGTACTAAGCAGGAGCAGCCTTTCATCTAATAAAACCCAACTTAAGTTGATGTGTATATTATTAATATGATTGCAATTACTTACCCTTACACTTTTCTATATACGTCTGTGTGTATTTCTATATTTCCTTTACGTTTTATCCAACATTATTTCCATCATTTTGTTAATGGGAGATAACATGTTTTTAAAAGTGTTTTTTCCAAGTAACATTTAGCAAGTAAAAAATGTAGTTAAATGACCTAGGAAGCTTGGGAAAATACATTTATAGCTCAAAGCTGATGGGATAGTATCAATCAGGCAAATTTCAAAGTATTGCAGAAGTTGCTGAACAAGTGGGAATTGCGTTGTTTTGCTGCAGGCTCACTTTATAGCTTATATTTATGTTTCCTTGGCTTGTTGCATCAGCAGATTCAGTGCTTAGACCTGGATTTCTATACAGCAGAGTGGACAGTCCATCGTTTACTGATTAATTACTGTGTCCTCCAAGGCATGCAAATAGTCTGGAAGGGGAGAGTGATTTGTCAGGAAGTGTACATACAGATAAAAGCAAGAAAATACTTTTTGCTGGTATAGCTACATAAAGCCAATGAAATTCTCTTTTTAAATATTTTTTGTTTATGAAAAATGACTAATATGAAAGAAAATACTGTTTTTATGATTTCCACCAAATCCATGATGGTTTTTCCTCTAAAGTCTACGTTGTAAAACTGAATTATGTTTAAAAAATCATACCGTAATATTTATTCAACAAGACACCTGAAGTAACATTTTGGTCAATTCTATATGAATTGCACATATTGCAAGTTGCATGATTTGTCACTGTAAGTTCTGTTTCTATAGAAATCTCTTGGTCCATATCCTGCTCAGGGTAATCTGCAAGGAGTAAGAATTTACATCTCAGGCGCCCAAAATAATTTTTCTCAGTCTCATTTAGCAAATTTATTTCACAAGGGTCTGAGTGCAATTCCCAACTCACAAGCAAAGTAATAATTTCAAATGTATGTAGACCATACATTAATTCAAATAACCAAAACAATAACACATGATGATCACATTGTGATTAAAAAACGTTAGCATGAAAAACGTTAAACACATACCGTATTGGCCCGAATATAGGCCGCTCTTTTTTGTCTTTAAAGTGGGGGTGCGGCCTATATTCGGGGTCTAGCGCCCGACGCCCGGGACATGCAGTTCCAGGCGCCGGGCAGGCAGCGGGGTTAGGATACAGATCCCCCGCAGCGGTGCAGGGGACCTGTATCCTACTCTCTGATACGCTCAGACAGCCTCCCCTGCCGGCACTTTTCACGGGGGAAGTACCGGCACGAGAGGTTGTCTAAGCGCATCGCGCAGACGTTCACCGGCGGTGCGGGTAAACAACCTCCGCTGCCGGCACGTCTGCATGATGTGCTTTGACAATCTCCCTTGCCGGGAATTGGATAATATATACACTGCCCATGCACACATATACACCGCTCTTACACACTCCTGCCCAAACACACACAAATACAGTGCCCTTACACATACGTCTGCCCATACACATATATACACTACCCGTATACACACTGATCTTCTTCCACTGCTCCTCTTTTCCCCATCCCTTTCAATTGTCCCCCTGTCCCTATTCTTCCCATCTCTTTTGTTTTTATCTCTGCCTAAATCAATAAGTAAGAATAATGTTTATTGCTTTAGTTTCTGAGGTTACATCTATATTTGTTGAGATAACAAGAGATCCAGAACTTTGGAGAAACTGGGTGTTTGTGCTAACTTTTTCAGGGGAAATGTGGCTGACATAAAGCAATAGACAGCAGCTCCAGCCTCTTCCCAAATGCATGAGGAAGTGCCGCATTAAAGATGACCCTGTTGGTCGTGGGGCCATATCGGCCACTTCACCGCACATCCAGCCCAACAGGAAATTTCCCAGTGGGCCAGCCTGGCCCTGACTGGGCCTATTTTCAGGTAGAGGGCCTGGAGCTGCAGCTCCATTAGCCCCTACGTTAATCTAGCCCTGTGCAGCAGCTGTTTATTTTACTTTTAGGACAGCCTGGGCTAATTCCCTCCCTGTGCCCGATCCAGCCCGCTCCTGTCTGGTGCAATCAATTACCTTCAGAAGTCACATATTTGGTTAAAAAAAGTGTCACATGTTCGTCTCAGAACATATACAACTGTTCTGAAAAGGCCACCCGTTAATCAGAGAGGCAATAAAGAAACCAAAGATAACTCTGATAACTCTGAAGGCTGATAACTCTCAGCGCAGATTGGAGTATCTGTCCATAGGACTATTTTAAGCCGTATACTCCACAGAGCTGGGTATTACTGAAGAGCTGAGCATTACAGAAGAAAAAAAGCCATTGTTTAGGAACAGCCTAGTCAAAGCCCAGACCTCAAATCAATTGAGAATCTGTGACATGACTTAAAGATTGCTGTACATCAGAGGAACCTATCTAACTTGAAGGAGCTGGAGCTGTTTTGCCTTGAAGATATCCCAGAGGCTAGATGTGCCAATCTTATAAAGACGTACCCTAAGTGTGTGTTAGTGACTATTGTTAGCAAGGCCCCTGGGAATCAGCGTAGCTAAATGGACAGGGAGCATGTATGTGTGTGGGTGAGTGCATGCTTGGGGCATGGGTGTTTTTGATTGGGGTATGTAAATTGAGGGGCGGGAGACCCTAGGGGATAAAAGGTGCCCTCTGGGTGACCCCGGTCACTGTCACTTTTTATTTGAGACGGCTAACAGTTTTACCTGTTTGAGCTTTGGTTTCCTACGGCCTGGAGCATGGATGTTGATGCTATCCTCGCTGCTCTCAGGGCTGGTGCGGACAAGGACGGTGGCAGGGCGCTTCGTGAGCAATTTGCTCACCTGTTGCCTCAGGCTGCGGTGCCTGAGCAGCCTTCCGGGTCTGGTGGGGCCGCGGAGGCTTCGGTTAGCGGTGCTCGGTTAGCGGATGCGGGGGCTCGTTACCAGAGCAGGAGCCCAGATCATGGGCCGCGCGAGCCTCGGGAGGCGTCTCCTCGTGGCGGGTGGCCTTCCAGTGCGCCGTCTTCGCCAAGATGGCGCGGCGCGTGGCATCGCCGAGGTCTCGCGGAGCTTTCTGCGGCGGCTCGCCGTGACGAGTACCTGCCGCGGCTTCACAAGAGCCCGCGGCACAGGCGGCTGTGCCTGCCCGGGCCTCGGCGGCAAGCTGGGAGCTCGGCGCGCGCCGCTCCGGTGTCGCGGCCGGATGAGTGATTGCCGCGGAAGCCGCGCTGGGGCGGCGCGTGGGTGCCGCCTCTGCCTGCCCACGGAGGACATCGCGGTTAGCAGCTGCGGCTGCTGCTACGCTGGATGGACAGTCTGCAGGGAGGGTGAGTGGGCCCGGCAGGGCTACACGGGGGGCAGCTGGGGGCCGTGCGGGAGAGGGCATATCGGAGGACGGTGGTGGATCCTCCGGGGACGATTTAGGTGCACCTCTGCGGCCCTCGGCTCGTTTACCCCCTCTGGGAACGGGGGTTGGGGGTTCTTCCCTCCTGGGTTACGGCTCCTCCGGTGAGGAGGCTTTTTCTACCCCCCTTCCCCTATTGTCTGCGGCACCTGTGGGTGGCTTACCTGGGGCTGGGGCCCTGCCAGCGGTTCCGGGTCCTTCTGGGGCCCAAGGGCAATTTTGCTCACCTCTTCTTTCCATGCAGGCTGGTGCTGGAGTTCTGCCGGAGGTTCCTTCCCGGCTGTCTGGACCTGCGCGACAAGATGCTGCTAGCAACATGGCTGCGTGTACGGCACCGCAGGAGGTCTGCCGGTCGCTTGGTGGTGAGTTGACTTCTCAGCTTTCGGGTCTATCTGGGTCTGTGGTGGGGGGTCGCCCGGGCGCTAGCGTGGGGGATTTTTTGTCGGGTCTTCGGGGTTTTCTAGACGCGTGGGAGCGTGGAGGTGGCACCGGGTCGGCTGGGTCTGGTTTGGATGGGCAGGTTAGGTCTGTCTGGGAGCAGTCTGGGAGCGTTGCAGGGTCTGCTGGTCAGGTTCCCATCCCAGCGCCGTCTGTAGCGTGTCCTGGTGGGGCTGCGCTTGCGGTTTCGTCGGGTTCTGAGGTTGCGGGGGTGGTGTCTTCGTCGGCCAGCGGGGCGACTGCTGAGTCTGCCCCTGCGGCCGTAATTGATGCGGCGCTGGGGGTGCCGGATGTTGCCCGTGGGGCTGCATATATGTGTTGGTCAGGCCCTTTGGGTCTGCACTTGAAGCAGGAGACGAAAGAAAAGATCTGGAAAGGCGAGTTTCTGGAAATTTTCTCCCTCCTGCCGCTGGAGGAGGTGCCTCTTCCCGAGAAAGAGGGGAAGGATAAGGAAAAGGAGAAGGAGAAATATCGGTACAGGCGGATTCCAAAAACCTTCGGTAATTGGATTCGCGCCTTTTCAATCCTGGCCAGTGTGATAGGCGAAAAGTGCCCTGAAAAATGTACGGCACTTTTTGCGTATCAGGATCTCATCTGGAACGCTTGCAGGACATATGGGGGTTTGGGCTGGTGGAGGTATGATGAGCAGTTCCGCTAGCGTTTGGCGGTTCGGCCGTCTATAGGTTGGGACCAGATGGATATTGGTCTGTGGCTGGCCATTATGACTCGGCCTGCCACTCATCAAGGGGGGTTTTCGTCGTTTCTCGGGGGGGCCGGGGGGGGGTCAGGAAACGCTCCCTCCCCGGCCGGTCAGCGGCGGCCAGGTTGCTGCTATCAGTACAATGATGGGCAGTGTAAGTGGGGTTCGTCATGCCGTTTCAAGCACGAGTGCTCCGGTTGTGGCGGAGCCCACCCCTATTCCCGCTGTTTCAAGCGGGCAAAAGGGGTTGAGCGTCCCGATGTGGGATCGAAGGGCGAGGACGCCGGTGGACGTCGGCGTGATGCGCCCGTGGCTAAGCAGATATAGGGACCGTCGGGCCGCTGAGTTGCTCTTACGGGGGTTCACTGAGGGCTTTTGGATTCCCTTCGTGGATGCCCCTGGAACGATGGTTTTTCGTAATTTGCGGTCCGTTGCCGAGTTTCCTGATGTTGTGCGGGACAAGTTGCGGAAGGAGGTTTCGTTGGGGCGCATGGCGGGTCCTTTCGCCGTGCAGCCTTTCCCGAATCTGAGGGTATCGCCTCTTGGGGTGGTTCCCAAAAAGGAACCTGGTAAATTCCGTTTAATACATCACTTGTCGTACCCGCGGGGTTGTTCGGTTAATGATGGAATCTCGGTGGAGTTGGTTAAAGTTGTTTATGCTTCTTTTGATAAGGCTGTTGATATGGTGCGGGCGGCAGGGCAGGGCGCCCTGTTGGCAAAGACGGATATTGAGGCAGCGTTTCGCCTCCTTCCGGTTCACCCGGCCTGTCATCATTTGCTAGGTTGTCGGTTTGATGAACGTTTTTATGTGGATATGTGTCTTCCCATGGGTTGTTCCATATCATGTTCCTATTTTGAGTGTTTTAGTACGTTCTTGGAATGGGTTGTGCAGGAGGTGGCGGGATTGACATCGGTTTTGCATTACCTGGACGATTTTTTGTGTATCGGTCCTGGGCATTCTGGTGATTGCCTTCACTTGCTGCGCACCGTGCAGGTGGTTATGCAGCGGTTTGGTGTTCCGCTGGCGGCTGACAAGACTGAGGGTCCGTATACCTGCCTCAGTTTTTTGGGGATCGAGATTGATTCCTTGGCAATGGAGTGCCGTTTACCGGCCGACAAGCTTGCCGATTTGAAGGGCTTGGTGGCGCGGGTGCGGGGCATGCGTAAGATTCAGTTGTGTCAACTTCAATCGCTGTTGGGGAAATTGAATTTCGCTTGTCGCATTTTGCCGATGGGTCGAGTGTTTAGCTGACGGCTAGCTGGGGCGACGGCTGGGATTGTCCGGCCTCGCCATTTTATTCGGCTCACGCGTCCGCTGCGAGATGATCTGGCTGTTTGGGGGTCCTTTTTGGACGCGTATAACGGTCGATCGTATTGGCAGGCGCCTGAAGTCTCCAATGCGCAGCTTCACCTGTATACGGATGCAGCGGGCTCGGCTGGTTTTGGGGCCATCCTAGGTTCTCGTTGGTGCGCGGAGCGTTGGCCTGCCTCCTGGGTGGATGCTGGGCTCACTAGGAACCTGGCGTTCTTGGAGCTTTTTCCCATCCTTGTGTCGGTGGTGGTCTGGGGGGATGTACTTAAAGATCGTCGGGTCTTGTTCCACTGTGACAATCTGGGGGTCATGCAGGCTATCAACTCCTTGACGGCTTCTTCTCCCCCTGTGGTTCGCCTCTTGCGTCGGCTGGTATTGCAGTGTTTGGGTCTGAATATGACCTGTAAAGCGGTGCATATTCCGGGTGTAAAGAACGTGACGGCTGATGCTCTTTCTCGCTTTCAGTGGGCGGAGTTTCGAGCCACGGCGCCGTATGCAGACGAGGAAGGGGTTCCGTGTCCGGTGGAGCTTTGGTCCCTTGGGTTGGACGCGTGACGCAGTGGATCCGCAATTCGGTTTCCAAGGCCACTTGGGGGAGGTATGGTAAGGTGTGGGACGAGTGGGCAGGGTTTGAGGAAGCCTGTGGTGGTTTTCCTTCTCATGCTGCTCGGGTTCGGGGTTTGCTCTCTCTCCTGTGTCAATGGGATGTGGCTGGGGTCTCCCCGTCGGCGGCGTCCGCTCGCTTATCGGGACTGAGTTTCCTCTGCAAGTTGATGGGAATGGCGGATTTTACGAAGGATTTCCTGGTTCGTCAGGCGCTTAGGGGTTGGAGGAGGGGATCTATGTCCCGGGATACTAGGAGGCCGGTGTCGGCTGAGTTGCTGGTCCGTTTGTTCTCGGCTCTGGAGGCGGTTTGCCTTTCAGAATTTGAGGTGCTGTTGTTTCGGGCCGCGTTTGGTTTGGCATTTTTCGGGGCCCTGCGTTTGGGGGAACTGGTCAGTCCTAGTAGGCGGGCTCCTGGTGGTATTTTGTTTGAGGACGTAGAGTTCGGGTCCTCGGGCCTGCGTTTCTGCATCCGGCGGTCCAAGACTGATGTTTTGGGCAGGGGGGCTTGGGTTCAATTGGGTGCTATTGCTGGCTCCCCAATTTGCCCGGTGGCGGCAGTTCGGGTTTTTTCGGTCCTATGTCCGGCTGGACATGTCTGCTTAACGTTTCTGTTTTTCTTCCAGGTTTGGTTCTTCCGCAAGTCTGGCTCATTGGGCATTCATACATCTTCTGGGCCAGGAAGCGGGCTGCGGTCCGCCCGGGCGGGGAACAGTTGGGGTTCTCCCCCTTGAGTATGGAGGTTCGCTGGTTTGGTCGGAGGGGTATGCGGTGGATGCAGCTTCTCCCGGAGTTGGTCCGACTGTCCAGACTTCTGGGGCCGCCTTCTGTTTTGGTTGTTCACCTGGGGGGTAATGATTTGGGGGTGGTCCCGGTTAGGTCTCTGGGGGATATGATTCTGCGGGATTTGGCTACGGTACGTATCCTCTTTCCGGAGGTGCAATTGGTCTGGTCTGAGGTGGTGGCGAGGAATTATTGGCGCTATGCGTCTAACCAGCGGGCGATAGAACGGTCTCGGGTTAAACTGAACCGTTGGGTGTCAAGGTTCGTGTCAGGTGATGGGGGTGTGGCGGTTCGGCACAGGTCTTTTGAGCGGGATGCTGCTAATCTCTTTCGGTCTGATGGCGTCCACCTTAATGATATTGGTCTGGACATCTTTAATCTGACACTGCAGGATGCGATTGGTCAGGCCATGGCTTCGGTTGGTGGGGGCCCCCGCTGATTTAAGGGGTTAAACAGCGGGTTTTGTGGCGGTTTATGTGTCCTTGCCGGTCTGGTTTTTAAATTTTGGAGTTGGATGATGGTGTGAAGGAAGGCTCAATCCTCCCCTAACCTCTGGTGTATTGGACGTGCCCACCGAGCTGATGGACGGCTGGTGGTTAGCATTGGTTTTGGGACAGCGGAAGGTAGCTGTCAGTGTTATTTGGACGAGGGGGGAGGCGAGCATCTGTGTTGGAGTGTACAGTGGTGAGCGGCCGGCAAGGACGGGGTTAATAGTTTTCCTGTGTTGGTAATGGAGGAAGATATGTTAGTCATGTATATTTGTATATTTGTATTTACATTTATTTGTGGATTCTTTTACAAAGTTATCTTTATGGGTATATTGTGTTTAGGCCAACACAGTGTGGTTTATGGTTATTGTTAAATAAAATGTGCTGTGGCCTGATTTACCCAAATAATGTCTCTGTGTCGTTACTTGGTGGGTTTGGTGGTGGTTGGTTGGCGGTGCACGGTACACACTACCTACATACATGC
>VKOC01047430.1:0-20826 GCA_009364415.1 Spea multiplicata
AAGTCAACCATGTTTCTCATCCACACAGTCATTAAAGAAAAAAAAAACATTATTTTTATATGTGACTAAGAAGGTACATAGCCCACAATAATAGTTTTATACCCATAACATTGTGACAGATTAGTAAAACATCAGGTTTTACTGCAAGAAAACTTGTTATAATAATAACCTCAAGTATGTAAGTTTGTGATTAGGAGAGTAATCCTTTTTTAAGGCAAAAGGTATTTTCAATTTACTGTGTTATATTTTTTTCCTCTAATGTCTAATCATGTGTAATCATTGAAGACGTTTGAAGCATATTTGTGTATTTGTATAAAAATAAAGACGAATAATGTGTACTTATGTATAATATGTATGTTTCATTTGAACCAAAATTTGCAACAATGACAATGTGTGCACCCCTTCTCAAAGCTCTAAAATGGAAAGTGTGAATATTATGTATGAGATTTTATAGTAATTATATTAGCATATAATCAGCTTGAGTATAATGAAAAATGTGTTGCAAATCATACAGGCCCATCGAACATAAATTGTAAATCACAAATTCACATTTGGGTTAACTGGATTTCCCACCATTTACTACTCCTCCCCCTGATTCTTCCTGATGAAGGCATTATGAGATGATAGAGATAATCTTGTCTTTTGTTAAATATTAACAGATTGAGTTATTTCATGGTGTATAAACTGAGCTAGGCCAGCAATACATCACATTTGCTGTGTTTTTCCTAATGTTCAGGCTCTGTGTATCAAAGTTTAGATGTTATCTCACCAAAACAGTATCAAGCACTAATATTTAACTGCATTCTTGACATATAGAAGATTCCAGTTGACAAGCACAAATCTTTGTTTTGGCCATAAATGGACTGTAATTAACTACCAGCAAAGAAAACTGTACAAAATGAACAAATCTTAGGTACTCAACTCATTACTTTGGTAGAAAGGTAGGATACCATATGACACCACGGACTCTGAGGCATGTGCAAATCTTTATCTTATTCCACAGATATACTGGGTCATAAAAATGATCACAAACTGCTAAAGACTTTCATGTCACCAATATAAAAATTGAATACTGAAATCTGATATGGAATTTAGAAAATAGAGACTCTACCAGAGTGCACATAGAGGAACAACAATAAGGTATTTATTATTACTTACCTTTCTGTAGAATTTGTAGACATTACAAATGAAAAAAGAAAACATTGACAACTTCACAAATCCCCAAGTGCTGCAAAGAAGAAGACCAGTTTCAAAATTGGAAAATAAATAAATATATTCCATTGTGCCAATGAACAGGGTTCTGTTTTTTTTCTGTAAGTGAAATAGAATTAAAGAATCAAAGTAAGCAGAAAAAGCCTGTTTTGTAATAAATATTCTGGGCATTATTGGTTGCATCAATTAAACCTCACTAGCTCATACATGAACACATTATCTTTCTATTGTATCTAGATTGTATTATATCATAGAAATGTATGTGCTGTTTACGAAATCATGGGAAATATTTCCTCCCCAAAACAATAAAAGGTAAAAAAAACATGCAAACGTGGATCTTCACTTGCACCTTATGAAATGCATTGCATCTATGCATGTTCTTATGTGATTAGTATATGTACATGTTTGTATGATGTGATTGTGTGCGTGGCCACTTTTTGTGATGTCCTCCTTGCAAATGGATTGGGAGAGTTTACAGAACCCCCATATCCAGTTGACCTTTGCCAGCCACCCCCATCACTTTCTAGAGCAGCAGATCAGGTGCAGATGAAACAGCCTGGCAGCAGCCAATCTTGTATGTAGTCAACTAGTCCAGGCCTGGTACATAGTCAACCACATAGTGGTGGAATACAACACTTCTATGTCTGTGCAACTAGCCCCTTTAGTGCCAGAGTGCAAACATTATGTGTTAAGATTGCAAAATGTTTGTGTGTTTCATATCTTCAATACTGGAGCGCAAACGTTTGTGTAAACAATGGAGTTTATTTGTTAAAGGGAGAGTTGACAGGGGAGTTAGTGGGAGATTTATATTTCAGCTCTTTGACTTAACTATACATTAGGAGCATCCAATAACAGTGTTCTAATTCTACTTTATGAATATCTTGGCTGGTCCTGTATAAAGCATAGTTAAATCAATCTTCTCCTGACCTAGTGAACTACATGCACAGACACAATATGTACATATGTGTATGTGAGTGTATTTTTTTAACCACATTGTATGTGTAGGGGCTAGAGTTTGACCACTTACACAGGCCAAATGGCACATGCCTCCTTAATACCTGCCATTTACATGGTGCAAATCTGTAAATGTGTAAAACAAAAGTTTCAGTGTCTATCTTAAGATTTGAGGAACTCACAGTGTTAACACATTGGGTATCTCATTACACTGTTTAATGCAAAAATGTATTAAAATTAACCGCACGTTTTGACCAGTTCATAAAATATGCAGATTTAAAAGATGTTCAATGTGCCCTAAAATCAAGATAGCAGGTTGATGTTTCTTTTCCAGTATAAATTCCAGGTGAGAAATTCCCTAAATCTTGGTCAGTGCAGGGTCTAACAATACTTCATAGTGGTCTTGATCCCATCTTTAAGCAACAGGTCTAAGGTCCATATCGGGCAGTAGGCTTTAAAATACAATTGATTTTATGTTCGTCCCTCTTCCCTGTTCCATTTTATGCCGCCTTCCTTAACTATATATCATTTTTATGTAATAAGATCACATGCCAAATAATAAATGAATTTATTACCATTCCTTCCCTCCCAGAATCCTCCCCTCACATTTTCCGGAATCTTTCTTGGAAGTTCTTTATAAAGCTGCACTGACACATTCCAATGAATGTGATATGGCAACCCTCAATATCCATTAGTCACATTATTTTCTATAATAGGTTATTTATTATTATTATCTTTTACTTACATAGTGCCAACAAGTTACCGAGTGCATCTTACAGTACATACTTTCAAAGGGTATGACGAAACTATAATTCACAGAGTATGAGAAATTCTTAGGTAAAGAGGGCTCTGTTAGCAAAGCATACAATCTCTGAATGGCCCACATATACTGATGCACATATTTGTACAATAATATAATACTTCCAACATATACATTTAAATACATTTTTGGATGATTAACCTATGAAGCTTGGTGACAGAAATATACAATTTGATGGCAAATGAGAACCATATTATATTCAGCATAGCCATATGCGTATCCCATGCATGTTTAAATCACTGTATTAGCCTCTAGAACTTATGCTTGGAGGATGTTCCATTTATCTGCCACCCTTTCAGTAAAGCAAAACTTCCTTAGATGATAAAATTAGCATATATGGGTGCGACAAAACACAATTGTGACTGGACCCGCCACTCTAGGGGTCCTGGGCTACCCCTGCAACCACTTGTTTGTACCTGTCCCTTTAAACCTTCGGTATGTGGGTTAATACCTGCAGCTAACGACACGGGGAGTGTTGCACTCTCACACTGCACACCAGGGGCGCGCTGGCTTGAGGGGGGTTAATACTCGAGGGGGTCAGGAACGCAGCTCAGTCACAGTAAAAGCAAGGCTGCTCATACAGTGTGCGAGTGTCAGAGAGAAAGCTGTGCGTGAGGTAAGGGGGTGCGAGAAGAAGGGAGGGGGAGAGATAGTGAGTGGGTAAAAATGTAAGGGTATATAAGCATCAATGTATACGTGCAAGCGTCTGTGGGTGAGAATGTATGCGTAAGTGTTTGTGTGTTACCATGGATGTGTATGTATATGTGCGTTAGCATGCACGTGTAAATGTTTATGTGTTAGCATGGATGTGTAGGAGTTAGCATGGATATGTAAGTATTCATGTTTTAGCAGGGTTGTGTGTGTTTGTGTGTGAGCATAACTGTGTATGTGTAAGTGGTATGAGAGGACATGTGTGTTAGCATGAGTGTGTAAGAGTATGTTAGTATGAGTAAATATATGTTAGTGTAAGTATGGGTATGTGTGTTAGAGTGAGTGTGTAAGTTTGTGAAAGTGTGTGTGCATATGTGTGTCAGTGCATGTAATGAGGGTGCAAGGGGCTGATGAGGCTTGCCTTTACTTACCTCCCAGGCCAGAAGGTGCCAGCCCGCTTTGTCTGACTGAACCAGTGTGCAGGAAGTGACATTATATCCACTTACTGCATGCTGGCTCAGTTTGCACACAGCATGGAGGAAGACAGACACACCACTCCTGCAGGTAACTGGTGTAGGCAGGGGCAAAAGGCAGGTTGGGGGAAAAATGGCACAGACAGACAGTTTTATGGCACTGACAAGCTGTTCGGTGGCAAAGTTGGCACAGGGAAGTTTTGGGGGGGGGGGCATTGACAGCCTGGTAGCATATATAGACAGACAAGCTGATAAGAGACACTGATAACCTGTTTGAGGACAGAAATGGCACTGACAAACTGTTTGATGACAAAGATGGCACAGACAAGCTGTTTGGGGACAAAGATGGGTTATATATGTCTTGCCAAAATAAACTGTATCTTACCCAAGCTGTGTGATGTATGTAAGTGTGTGTATGGTTGTGCATGCATGTATGTGTGAGTATGTATGTTTATATGTACAGTTGTGATCAGTTTGCATACCCTTAGAGAATTGGTAATATACTGTATGTACCATGTTTAAAGAAAACATGAGTGAGTAGGCAAAACACATCTCTTTTCTTTTATTTATTTTAAAAACAAACATGGCAAAAATAAAACGACCCCTGCTCAAAAGTGTGCATACCCTTAGTTCTGTGTATTGCCTTCTTTAGCATCAATGACAGCATGTATTCTTTTCAACTGTTTGTCTATGAGGCCCCAAATTCTTGCAGTTGGTATAGCTGCCCATTCTTCATGGCAAAATGCCTCCAGGCGTCTTGCATAAACCGCACATCTCCCAGGATATTAAAGTCAAGAGACCACTCCAAAACCTTCACCTTTTTCTGCTGTAAGCACTGGAGGGTCAACTTGGCCTTGTGCTTAGGGACATTGTTTTGCTGGAAAGTCCAAGAGTGTCCCATGCACAGCTTTTGTGCAAATTGTCTGCCAGTGTTGTCTGATAATATCTTACCATCAATTTTCACAAGATTCCCTGTGCCTTTAGAGCTCACCCTCCCCCCAAAACATCAGTAAGCCATTACCATGCATCACCAGGGGGAATGGTATTCTTTTCGCTATAGGCCTTGTTGACCCCTTGTTTTCACCATAAAGCTCTATTTTATGGTGAAAAAAGGAGCCATCCAACTATGTGATAATAAATGGCTTCATATGATCACTAGCCTTAAAAAAATCAGTCATATTTTCAAAATCAATGCCAACATTTCTCAATTTCTGCCAGGGCATACAAACTTTTGAGTACAATTGTAGGTATGTGTATGCAAGTAAGTAAGCATGAGTATATGTTTGTGTGTGGTTTTTTCTGGAAGGTGAAACAACTACTGCACTACACCAGGCATATGCACCAACGTGGAATGTTGGCAGTTTGAGGCTGCAACTTGGTTTCATGGAGAAAATTGGGCACTCCAGTCGGCATTCCAATTCATCCCAAAGGTGTTGAGTGGAGTTAAGGTCAGGGCTCTGTGAAATCCACTTGAGTTCCTCCACACCAAATTTGCCAAACCATACACTTATGAACCTTGCTTTGCGCACATGGGCACAGTCATTCTGGTGCCACAAGCGTTAAATGCAATGTACTTTAGCACTCTGTGGCCTTGCTCTGTGAGTGTGCATGGTATACAGATTTGTGTTTAAGCTGCTGTTACTCCTATGTTTCCCCTTCACAGTGATATAACTTACAGTGTACTGGGGCAGATCAAGCAGGGCAGAAATGCCAAAAACTTAAAGGTGGCATCCTGTGACACGGCTACATTTGAAGTCACTGGGCTCTTCTGTAAAACCTATTCCACTGCCAGTGTTTGTCTATGGAGATAAGACACCTATGTGCTTGATTTTATATGCATATTTTCAATGGACTTAGCCAAAACACATAATTAGGAGGGATGTCCACATACATTTGCTCATATAGTGTGGGTGTGATGGTCAGATGTCCACATAATTTTGGTCATACAGTGTATTTATATCTACTGCTTTCATGTAAAGGAAAAGTAAAATGCTTAGTAAGGTATATGTTTATATGTATACTGTATATTTTTAATACATTTGAATGTGTCAAATGATTTCCTTGTTCTCCCTCATTAGTAGTATATTTATATATATATATACACACACACACTCACTGGCCACTTTATTAGGTACACCTTGCTAGTACCGGGTTGAAGCCCCTTTTGCCTTCAGAACTGCCTCCATTCTTCATGGCATACTTCCTACAAGGTGCTGGAAACATCCCTCAGAGATTTTGGTCCATATGGACATGATGGCATCATGCAGTTGCTGCAGATATGTCGGCTGCACATTCATCATGTGAATCTTCCGTTCCACCACATCCCAAAGGTGCTTTATTGAATTGAGATCTGGTGACTGTGGAGGTTATTGGACTACAGTGTACTCATTGTCATGTTTAAGAAACCAGTTTGAGATGATGTGAGCTTTGTGACATGGTGCATTATCCTGCTGGAAGTAGCCATCAGCAGATGGAAACACTGTGGTCATAAAGGGATGGACATGGTCAGCAACAATACTCAGGTAGACTGTCACTTTTAACAATTGGTACCCATTGTACAGCGCTACGGAATCTGATGGTGCTATATAAAACAATAAAGAATAATAATACTAAGGGGCCCAAAGTATGCCAAGAAAATGTCCCCTACACCATTACACCACCACTACCAGCCTGAACCGTTGATACCAGGCAGGATGGATCCATGCTTTCATTTTGTTTACGCCAAATTCTGACCCTGCCATCTGAATGCCGCAGCTGGAATTGAGACTCATCAGACGGGGCAACCTTCTTCCAGTCTTCCATTGTCCAATTTTGGTGAGCCTGTGCGAATTGTAGCCTCAGTTTCCTGTTCTCAGCGGACAGGAGTGGCACCCGCTGTGAGGTTCGACGTGTTGTGCATTCAGACGTGGTATTCTGGATACCTTGGTTGTAACGGGTGGTTATTTGAGTTACTGTTGCCTTCCTGTCATCTCGAACCAGTCTGCCCATTCTCCTCTGACCTCTGACATCAACAAGGCATTTTTGCCCACACAACTGCTGCTCTCTGGATATTTTCTCTTTTCTGGACCATTCTCTGTAAACCCTAGAGATAGTGTGTGCATAAAAATCCAAGTAGTTCAGCAATTTCTGAAATACTCAGACCAGCCCGTCTGGCATCAACAACCATACCATGTTCGAGGCACTTAAATCCCCTTTCTTCCCCATTCTGATGCTCGGTTTCAACTTCAGCAAGTTGTCTTGACCAAATCTACATGCCTAAATGCATTGAGTTGCTGCCACGTGATTGGCTGATTAGGTATTTGTGTTAACAAGCAATTGAACAGGTGTACCTAATCAAGTGGTTAGTAAGTGTATATACTGTATATATATATATATATATTTCAATTCACTGTAAGAAAAATGTCTTTGTTGATAAAGATGTGGTTTATGCCGTATTTATTCAGCATTTGGCTTAATTTTAAATCTCTCTCTACATTTATCTTTATTTCAAATTAATTATTTTTTTATAATGTCTGATTGTCTTTTTAAATCATTAACAATATTTACCCTCAAATACGCACAACCCAGAACATACGTTTGTGGACAAAACATAACAGTTAACAAACAGGGGCAAAAGTGACAGAAAGGCTTCTGTTGTTCACTTTTCAATTTTACAACAAACATATCTCACTTGATGCAATAATAACGTTGTAATTGTTATAAAACAGCATTTTGGTTTTATCAGAAGAGGTCAATGTTGCAACATTTAGAGATGAGGAGAGTGAAGTGAAGCGAAATACTGCTGTTTAAACTGACACTTTTTGCTTATATTAGAAGACATTATTACTATCAGACATCTGCAAGTAGAGAATTAAAATTAAAATCACTTTCAACAATTCAATACACTTTTTTATCAACCATCTATCTGAAAATCATGAACATTCATCATCCGAACCATTCTCCCTGAAAACAAGAACCCATTCAAATTTTATACAGATTATCATATTTATCATAGTCTGGAACTCCAGAGTAACATCTCTGCAGAATGTCTTGAATGTCCCCAGGGACTGGAAAAATTCTTATCTCTTACTGCCTGAGAATCACTCTTTCTTTTCCCAATGACCCATTCACATTCATTGCTTTATATTGCCCCAGCTATGAGAAAAGAAAAGAGAAAAAAAAAAGTAGAAGGGGGAAGAAAAGTCAAATACATTACACACACACACACACATATATATATATATATATATAGTAACAAAACCCTGTAACTCATGGCCATAAATGTCATAAATGTTGACAGCACGCCTCTCTAGGCCCTAGGCTCTAGGCAATAAGATTCACGAACAGTAGTATTCTGGTGAACTGTGATTTATTTACAAGTGAACACTAAAATCATCCAAATTCAATTGGAGCCCTCTCTGACATATAAATGACATGGTTTCACAGCAGATTTCTCTAGTGTTGTGAGCTCCACCTTGCTCTGGCCTATGTAAGCCTGCAGCCTGGAGGATGCATTTGCACTAGTGTTTTGCTTCCTGCTACCAAGTGCATGATGTTGTTCCTGGGTATGGGGACCTTGGCTGAAATACTTCGACACCCGGTGAGTGTTGTTTAAGCCGCTGTGTTTCCATACACACAAAAGGAAAGTTATAATTACTAGATCATACAAACCCTGCTTGTAAGAACTGGAGCCTCAGGGGCCCATTATTGTATATACAGTACTGTGCAAACGTTTTAGGCATGTGTGAAAATGATGTAAAATAAGAATCCTTTCTAAAATAGAGAAAATAAGACTTTTTTAGTATTTAACATAGTGCAAAGTGAGTAATCAGAAGCAAGATCTAAATCAATATTTGGTGGCATCAATTCTTCTAGGTAAACTTGCACACAGTGTTTTAAAGAATTCAGCAAGTAATTTGTTCCAAACATCTTTAAAAATTAGACGCAGTACACAGTGGATTTAAGCAGGATAAATTGCTTCTCTTTCTTCCTCTTATCCCAGATGATGTTGAGATCAGGGCTCTCTGGGGGCCATACCATCACTTCCAGAACTTGTTTCCACATCATAGATGTGGCTTTTTGGCCACAAATCTTCCAGGAAGACTGCTTCTGATCAGACTTCTCCGGACAGTAGATTGGTGTACCAGGGGTCCCAATATTTTCTGCCGAGGCTGAGCAGATGGCACTGCTGGCCAAATGTTCCATTTGTGAAGGAGAGTAAGGACAATCTGTCTTTCATCTGCTGCATTAAGTTTCCTTGACCTACAACTGCATATAAGGTCCTCAACATTTCCAATTTCTTTGTGCTTCTTCAGAAGAGTTTTAAACATCTGGAAACCCATATCTGACTTGAAACTTCTGAGACCTTGTGTCTTATTGCTATGTTTATTATTTAGTTATTATTCATTATTATTATTGTTATTTATGTTGATTATGCTTATGTTTATTCTTGCTATGGTGTTCGACTTTTGATGTTTCAGCAACCTCATTCTGGTAGGTAGCATTCTCCTTGTATCTGCCAAATCAGACTTTCAGATAGTGGAGTGTTATCTATCACTCTAGAGAACACATTTCCACTGCTTCAGAGTGTAGTGGTGGAGTGCTTTGTACCATTCTAGCTGACTTTTGGCATTGACCACATTGCTCTTCCACTTGTGTGCAGCTGCTCAACCATGAAAACCAATTTCATTAAGCTTCTGACACAGAGTGCTCGTTTCCAGAGGAAGCTGCCAAGTATATTTCTTACCATATTTCTCACACAAATAAATATGATAATTGAATTTTAAAGACATGGTTTGATGAGTTTGGTGTGCAAGAACTTGGGCCATTTAAAGCCCTGACCTCAATTCAATCGAATATATTTGGGATTAACTGGAGCGGAGATTGCGAGCCAGGCCTTCTCATCCAACATCAGTGTCTGACATCAAAAATGCTTGATCTATGTTTGAGCAAAGTGGGCTAATAGGTTCTGTGACGTACCTGGTACATCACGCCTAAGAAATCCTGGTATTCATCCTGATATGTGCAAGAAATGTGAAAAGGTAGAAGAAAAAACCACAAACTTTAGTGCTGCCATTAGATTTAAGGTCATGAGTAGGTGTACCTGGTTTAGCTGAAATCTCTTTGCATTCTCATGATTTGGGGGTGTTTCAAATAATCTGATCTGTTTCAGGTTTGAAAACTGTAGTGCACATGTTCCAATGCTGAACCCGCAGTGCCAAACCCATGCATGTGAGGTAATCGGGGTGTGTGTGTGGGGGGTCTGAATAAAAAAACAACTGAAAGTTGTTTCAGTAATTTTAAGTACCCAGGGAAAGAAATCTATTGAAATACTGTGTATGTATAGAATGGGATTTTAAAAAAAGAATTTTTAGTGCAATGTTTGGAACAGATTGTCGCTAAAATGGTTAAATAAAAATGGCCCTAGTAAAATACTTTGAGAAAAATATATACTTTTGTTTAGAACTTTTTCTTTTTCTGGATGCTATGGGGGCCCAACTACTAGTATATGACATTTAAAAAAAAATGTTTAGAAATAGTGATGCAACTGATCCATATTTAGCCCCGTAACTGCTTAACAAATTCCAGGCATATGAGATGTTTTCAATAACAAGAAAAATACCTAAATACATTTTGTGCCTTATTCAGAATATACCAATGCTCTCCCAATTGGTCCTAACCCATTACATGATGTCATGGGCCACACTGAACTATGTGTTTTCATATGTATCTTATTATTACTATGCTGTTTTAAAAATACATGGTTTGCCCTAATTCTGACAAAAAAATATTGGCATAGACCCCAATTATGCAAATGAATTGGTCTGGTACGCAGCTGGTATTCAATTATTTTCCATGCTGTCTTTTTCCAGAGATTATTTCACCATCCCAAACAAATGAATAATTTGTTTTATTGAAGAGCAAATATGTCATAGACATATTTGGATATTAGTAAATGTGCAAGATTTTGTCTTCAATAACTGCCAGACCCAGACTGGAATATTTCATAAAAATTGTACATGATCAATGCCTTTGTCTAGTGAAAGTTTCAAGGAAAACTTGTAATTACACCTAAGTGATAATCAATGCAGAATTAGGTTGTATTCTCAGTAGAAAACCAGTATATTCCTAAATAATGGTCAGGAACAGCACAGCACCAAATACATTGCAGACAACAGCGTTTCGTATAAGGTGACTTCAAATTACAAGAAACTACCGTATATTGATTGTGAGATTCTGAATAGGAAAATAAATTATTATAATGAATTGCAATTGCAATTCTTCAACTAGTAAGAGGTCTACTTTCTGACTCCCTCCCCCAGTACTTTGAAAAGTAGTTCCCCCACACAATATTTGTTAACTAGGTTATCCAGGCTGCAAAAGATTTTAATGTTGAATTTTATAGTTCCACCACGCTCTGCAGTCCTTGTGAATATTGTAATATTGCATTTTTTACAAGTTACTCTTCTGTTAATGTTCCACCTAGTAAGTTTTATAATCCTCCTCAATGAAATTTTTTTGTATTCTTCCGCACCGTTAACCTCAATGGCAGCACCTCAGCCCCTGGCAGGAGGCAGAGATGAAATGAATTCCTCTTTAATCAGAAATAATAATAATAAAAACACACACAAGGATCTCTCTGAGTTTTATTTCAGCAGTAGAGTATGCTTTGAAACCACAATTACTCCAAATACGAGGTTTGGAGCCACTAAGGACAGCTTTGCATGTACGTAATTGCAAGAAACCACAGGTTAAGTCCGCAGTCCGTCTTTCAAACCTCAATTTTTTTTACTCAATATTATATTCTGTACATGAGTGAAATAGAAGCCAATATTTTATTTAAAAATGGAACAAATTAGTATAAAAAAAAAGTTAGTCGAGGATTTTCAAAACAAAAAACATGACTGCTATTTTTGGTACAAAAAAATTAAAACAGTTTTTGAATTGAAGGTTTTTTAAGTTTTAAATACAAAGCTGTATATAACATATAGACATTCTGGACAATGCCTCCCTGCTTCAGGCAAATGTAAACTCTAAACACTGGATCAGTTGTGTCATGTTAACCCCTTAAGGACACCGGCGTTTTTTTACGCAACTTTCTCTATGTCTTTCTTTAACAACTATTTCCCTCTTTCTTTCACAAATCATTTTCTCCTGTTGGGACAAGTAGTGCCTTTTTGTTTAAATCATATTTGTGTATGTAAGACATTAAATTAAAATGGGATTCTTTCTTTAAAAAAGTACTTATTCACAGTTTTACATGTATATAAATTATCCACAGCTAGTGTAACTACCCTTGATTTTAAAACAACAGCCCACTTTCTGTCCCTTTTTTAGAATTTTCCAAATATTTTACGTTTTCTAATTTCTAATTTAGAAATTAACTTCCTAGGGTCAGGTAAAAATATAATAAACATCAAAAGTATGTATTTTTTAAACATATGGTCTTAGGACCATGAGAATAACTGTTTCTTAATGTCTCTCTTCAAATCACTATTTTTTTTAACCTCTGCCTTACCCTAATTCTAACCCTAATCCTACCCCTAAGTAATTCCCCACTAACTACATGCTTTACATTCAAATGTACGTGTAAAAAATGTACCTCTAAGGGTCACGTAAAAATATGTTTTGTTTTTTATAAACTTGGATCTTGTGACGCAGGGAATCACTTTTTCTTACTGTTCTCCATCTCTCTCCAGCTCTCCAAACCCAGTCTTACAAGCACTATCTTTGTCTTTTGACTGTATGAGTGCATGTAATTGGCAGTAGGACTGGTTTTTATTCATGATGTGCTGGGTACACCATTGGTCTTTGAGGGACATCTTTTCATGATCGATGTTGTACTGCATTGGTAACGAATGACAAAAAATCCCCTCTATTTATGATAAAGTTGTCAGTAAAGACAATAATAACTAAAAACATAAGGGCACCAACAGACAGACCAATAGAGGCACTAATATATAGCATTATTTATAGCATGGACAAGAATTAGACATCCTCCTGCTTTTGATCCATTGGCACATAAGTAGACGAGGAGACAAATTAGGACTCAAGCATTATAGATCACCTAACAAGAAGGCATAATAAGCCAAACCTGGCAATGAAATGATTCAGCTTTGGGGTGAGAAATACAAAAAAAAGGAAATACAACTTAACAATTTATAGCCATATTAGTGCTTCCTTTTACAGGAAATCTTCTAACCAGTGATTCTGCTATTTATATATTTAACCAATATGAACATGTATGAGGAGCATGCTACCATTCCCACAAGGTAATTTGGTTATAAACAGTTTATTCTGCACATGAGACCAAATGCCAATAAAAACGCATTCTGCAGGTCTGCATAATCCATTACTAGCGTGACTTAACAATCAAGTTTCTTTGCACTTATGTACCTCCTGTTTAGGTCTGTACCTTATTACTTTGAATACCTCTGGTAGATTTCAGTAACCTTACATCATGTACCTGCATATCGTGATAAGAAAGAAAGCACTATAAAAATCCATTCTCAATGGTTCTTTCTTATACCCTGGAACCTGTGACTTGTAAGACCTTTGCCAACCGATCCATGTATTCTGTCCTTGTTGACCCTTACTTGACCCTTAGCTTATGTCCTTGTGGAAGGATGTTGTTGACTAAATCTGGATTCCCACTATTGGTATTTTAAATTTCATCAAGTATCTGTCCTCTCACCTTGTCAATATGAGATCTGAATGTGCTTTATTAGGGAGCACTTCCCTGCCTCTGGATGGGGTTTTTTTTTTTTTAGTGAATAACTAGCTAGTCCATCTCTACCTGTATGCAGCTGCATTTTGTCTATGACTAGGGCAGCAACCCACTTAAATAACAACGCATTGTGTATAATGCCTTTATTCACAAATGTTTTACTACATAGCTTGTGGACTGCTGAGGTTCTACAGAATTTACCTGAGGGTATTCTGTCAATGTTACAGATGATGACCTATATACACACACACATATAGGAAATGCAAGAATTCACTAACCAGTAGGACAGCATTATATGTAGTAGTTATTCTAATTATTCCATGTATGTGGACATTGTCACCGAGCTAGTAAGGCAGAGGACTGTTTACCTAGTTTGGTGTTTTTTTTCCCCATTTCCACAGGAGTATAATCACACCATTCTTTTACCAATCCATAGGATCACCATTTCCCTTGCCCTGTGCCTGACTGGGACCTAGCCGCAAATCTATGGAACTGTATGTCAGTCCTACATTTGGAACTGGGTCGCTACGGACAACTGTTGCCCTACAACGCCGCTCTTTTGGGGTCATACTGGGCTCATGGTGGGTCACAATCAGAGGCGGTTACAGAGAAAGAGCACACTAGGGAAACATGGTTTTATTACTCATTCTTAGAACCTGGGTTTACCCAGTCGTGTCTCCGGAACTCTGGCCAGGCCATCGTATAGACTATTCCCGGGGACGTTTAAGATGCTGTTGCTCAGGATGACAGATCAAGTCGCTTTTTGAAACATAACATCCTTGGACCCTGAGCTCTCCATGGGTACACCGGGATCAACGCCACTCCCTTGGGTATATATATATAAATCACTGATTTTGGTTTACACTGACAGTTGCCAAAGTCAAACTGACTCTCTGAACTTGTTTTTTTTTTGTGGGGAGAGTGGGCTGTGCCTTCTGGTCATCACTCCTACTTAAAGATTTCATAGAGAGCCCATTTTAGAAAGGGGTGTTAAAAGATCGGTCCCTCCCTAGGCTTCAGCTTTGCTTTGCAGCAGTGCAGCCCCGGAAGTAGAAGAAAAGGTCTCCATCTTTTTTCCTCACCATGATGGGAAGCATGAGGTACCTTGCCCCCCCCAAAAAACAACAAACTTTTACTTCTTTATACCTTCCCAGTGAAATTTCTCTATCCCCAGTATCTTTATCTTCGATTGTGTCTCCCTTCTCTCCTATTAAATTTAACTTATGAGTTGCCAGGCCCAGGGTGGCAAGATTAGGGGACAGCAGTCCACCTACTACAATACCAGGGGGTGGCAGATTGTGTCAGTGGTTTCCTCATATGCACTTAAATGATATAAAAAAAAAAATTCTGTAAGCTTTGTTGTGAACCAGAGCAAAGAGACCTTTGGCAAAAAATATAGTATTTAGAATAAATGTTTATTACAACTTATGAAAATATTGTGGGGTAATTTTTATGTTAATGATTTGCTAACACTACTCTTTTTATTGCAAATGTCATGGCTTTTCTCTGTTAAGTTAAGACGCACCTCCATTTGGAGTCAGGCTTGTAGCGGAAACATGTGGTACATCCAATTTTTAATTGCATAGAACATTAAGAGGAGGGTAGGATAGTCTTTGTTTTCTTTCGCACATCTGATATTGTTCATGCCCGTCTGGCTATCTTGTCAATTGTCGTGTTTCTCAATCATTCCACGTGGCATCTTTCCACTATTTAGCAAGATGCCCTTAAAGTATGCAAAGGATTAGCACAAATTAGAAATGGCTTTGGCAGGATTCCTCATGCCATTTGTAGTGTGCTTGGATTCATTTCCTTTGCCCTGATAGGATAGTAAAACAGATTAGGATGTGAATCATCACATTTCAGTTTAATAAGGCAAACCGAGCAAATGGCACACCAGGAAACATTAGGAGGACACAGCAAAATAAATGACATAAAATAAAAATCACGTGTAGTTCAAATAAGATCATTCACAGCTCTCTAATTATTTTTACAGCAATGAACTAATCACAATAAACTCATTTGGCAATAGTATTTTTGTTTCTTACCTGTGCACCAAAGTTAATAAAGTAATATCAATGTAGTAAAGGCATGACATTTTAGATTAGAATGTATAGGTAATAATATCCTACACATAGCTTGTTATCCCACATGGATCCATATAGGTGTGATAGGAACAACCCATACCCCGACTGGATACACCCACCAGACGTTCCTTTCTTCTCCTCATAGCCAACAGGAATGCATGACTTCAATAATCAGGTGGAGCCAGTGTCAAAGACAGCAAGAAACACAGCTGCTCAGGAACATCTGTGGCACTGCAGCATACCAATACAGTGCTTAAAGCAATGAGACTTACCCAATAACAAGACAGAACTCATATTGAGGTAAAGCAGGAACTGACTTCATTGGGAACAACACAGTTATTTATACACACAACATAATTGGATCAGAAGTATAATCCCATGAACTACCAAACAGCCTGGTGCCTCAATACAGTTTTGTGGCCTACAAAAGTCACTATTTCAGGGTCTGAGAGTTCAGGGTCCGAAGATTTTATATTCCAAAAAGCGATGTTGGGACTCTGAGCAACAGCGTCGGAAGCATCCCCTCGAATAGTTCGGGCAGTAGCTGGCCAGAGTTCCATAGCCACAGCTGAGTAAACCTTGGTCCCAAAGATGGGTAATAAAACCAGGGTTCCAAAATTAACTCCCTCTCCGTAACCACCTCCCAGTGTTGCCCACCACGAGCATAGCGTAATCCCAAAAGAGTGGGTGGGACAACGGATCTACATAGCAACGCAGTTCCAATTGTCGGTGGTCATTGCAGCTAGGTCCCAGTCAGGCGCACGGAGCCTTTCTGGCCATGTAGAGCCCCATAGCCAGCCAGTATATGGGAGTTTGGTTAGGGGTTTTCTGGTCACCCTGTGGCCCCAATGAGCATATTTATATATATATATATATATATATATATATAATTTCTGATGACAATGGACTAGGCTACACAATTAAACATGAGACCGACAATCAGACCGCACAGTCAAATTCTAACCTTGGGCAAAGATACAAATTTGCTGTAGGGTGGTGGTGTAATGCAAAGTCCCATCTATTGCTCTTTTCTTGCCCATTTTAGGGAAAGTTCACTAAAAAATCTATGATGAAATGCAGGTTTTGCCAATACACACTGTCACAGTAACCCCCTGAGGCTGAGGACACATGGGGGTATGTTTGAGTTTCGGAGGGGGGGGCATTGGTGGATTCCTGGGAAGACTCCTTACCTGTCTGCCCAGTCCCCTCTTATGTCTAATTAACCCTGTGCTCATTGGGGGGCACAGGATGAACGAGACTCTCATGAACTAGCCGGCTATGGGGGTTCTACAAGCCAGGAAACAATTGATGTGCCGGACCAGGAACTGTGGCGATGCCCACCGACAATTGGAACCGTGTCGCTACAGACACTCTTTGTCCCGCCATGTCACTCTTTTGAGGTTACATTAAGCTTGTGGTGGACAACACTCAGTGGTGGTTGCGAAGAGAGGCTCACCTGGGAAACCTGGTTTTAATATTAATCTTTAGGACCGGGGCTTACCAAGCCATGGATATGAAACTCTAGCCCAGCTACCGCACAAACTATTCACAGTGAAGTTTCTGACACTGTCGCTCAGGGTCCCAATGTCGGATCACGCTGCTTTTTGGACCATAACATCCTCGGACCCTGAGCTCTCCATTGGTATCCAGGTATTGACGCTGCTCCCTTGAGATCACTCCAAAATAGTGACTCTTTTCAAGTGGGCATTGCTGGCCATAGAACTGTATAGAGGCACCGGGCTGTCTTGTAGTTGATGGGGTTATAACCCTAATCCTGTAATGTTTGGTATAAATATCTGTTCTGTCTTCAATAAACAGATTTCTGTTTGTACAGAAGGTGAGTGCCTAAAGCAAACAATACTTTATGGCAAATATGTTTAGGATGCTACTTTTCCAGGATGAAGTTTAGCTAGGAAATGTAGTTAGAAGACCTTCTAAATAAGTAATGCAGATAGTGGAAGGAGGCCAAATTCAAGTTATAGGCTGAGCGGTTATTTGGCTAAACTTGGTTCGTTTAAGTGACAAATGAGTGTATACATTCAGTATGTATTTATGTGACTCAATCAACCTTACCCATTTTGAACTGCTTGTGCTCAGTGTGGAATATACAAAAATCTTCCCCCTTTTTGGCCCCCTTGAGGCTTGGCGTTTCATACACTTGAGCTACATACCTGGGTAATTCCATGGTTTGCTTGGATGGAGGCCATCCCATTTGTCTTCATATAGTGGTCAGGAGATATGAAAACTACACCAGAGGAGAGAGAGAGAAACAACTGTATCAGAAGATACGGCTACCCATTCATGGAAGAAATAAGGGCAGGAAAACGATTGCTGCATTATAGGTCACCCAGGCAAATGTTGTTTTAAAGCCACCAGTGACTGACAAGTCTGATTTGTCTTTATACTCATGCATATGTCCAACTTTACACTTTTCAGTTCACCTTTTGGTGGACCACTTGATTTTATCTTGGATTACAAGTTTGCATTATGAGAATCCAGTTCTTCTTTGAACAGTGATCTAATAATATATTCAGCAATTTGTTAAGTGCAAACAACAGTTTTGATATGAGATTACCATTGCATACCAGAATGTGATTTGTTTGTCAGATCCTGAACAGTGTGCTAAGTTCCACAACCCAACGACTAGCTCATTATATGTAGAAGAGTCAATCGTTATAGCTACTCTTATTCCAAGGTGAATGGTGGTCTGTTGAACAAGTTATAAAATGTTTTTTTTCAACAATTAATGGTGCACAAAATGGCCATTCTTTGTAATTTGTTTGGCCACTACATGTAACATAATAATACTGAGGGAATTGGATATTGCTGATGTTCCTTAACACTTCCCCATGTTTGGGAACATTTTTATGAAGATTTCATTCCTTATATCATGCATATAAGTGATGCTGCTTCCTTATTATAGTTATATTTATTGGGCCATGGTTAATTCTATTAATGAATATGAAATTTTAAGAACACAATCAAGTTTTGTGACCCAGGCACATTTTAAAATCCATTTTATTTATTCATTTTTTATTTCTTCCCTTTATGAACCGTTGCATGAATTGTTTTAATTCTTTTGAATATGAAAGCATGATCGTGTTTTGGATACAAAAGTACCACACTCCCAATAGCCATTGTGGCCTTATTCATGTTTATAGAAACTCCAGGGATCATGCTGGGGTTCTGTTTTTGGCACCTAATCAAAGCAGTTGCAAATGGATAGAACAAAGAGGTATTGTTAGAAAGATGGGACTTTTTGCTTAAGTAGGTAAAGTTTACCACATATATTTTATCCCTAGCTCTTTTTTACCATTTTTCCTTTAATATCCATTTCAGCTTCTCTCTGTTTTATAACCCCCCCCCCCTCCTTTTTCCCTGTTAACACAACATTACTTTTACATTTAGGGTTGCCACCTTTTGCAGAGGTACTTCCTGGACAATCTTTAAAGGGTTGCTCCCGGGGATAATGAAAAAAAGAGAAAGGTATGAAAGAAAAGAAATGAGAAGAGATAGAAGAGAGACAAGTGTGAGTGTCTGGGTATGTATAAGTGTGACTGCTTGGACGTGGGTCATTTGTCATTTCCTGTTTGTTCAAACATTCACATTGGAGTAAGAGTAGCTGTAATAATTGACTCTTCTACATATAATGAGTTAGTCCCTGAATAAGCTAGATCACACAAACCTATACACTAACACAAACTGAGACACTCACACTAACACACACACTAAGACATTCACACTAGCATATAAATACTCACACTTACACACACACAGACACTCAAACTAACACACACGCCTCACTTACCCTCCATGAAGTTCCATATCATCTTTAATAGTACTGCAAGATCATGTAAAGCGACATTATGTTGCCCAGCTGAACCCTGGCTCTGCCTTTGCTTGAAATCCCCCGCCAGGTCAGCGTTTTTTTTGGGGGGAAAAAAAAGGTATGTCTGGGAGTCTGGGATTGTCCTGATTAAACCAGGACAGGTGGCAAGCCTGTTTTCTTCACAATTAATATTTATTTTAAAAAGAACACTTGACCAATAAGACAGATGTGCAGCTTAAGTACTATAGAAACCACAACATAAATGTCAGTGATTGACTAGATAAACTTAATGAGTGCAAACTTTTGATTTTCATGGGGCACTGCGTCTAGTGTAGAAATGCCAAGCTTCCCGACTTCAGAGATGGCATTCAGTGTCAATTGGCTTGGGTGGTGGGTGGCTTTCTTAGTGAGTAGTTAATTGCACCTCCCCCAACACATTAATAAGGTTTTGGTAGCAGTATAAACTGCTTTGTGTGCCCACTATGTAGGAGGTGAGAGTAGGTTCTCACCCTATTGAGAGTGTGCCTTGAGTGGCGGGTGAGCTTAATTATGCTTTGGCCAATTCATATAACCAAAACCTCTTATTTATATTATGTTTATATATTTGTTGCCAACTTTATTAGGGTGAGAAGCGCAGACAGTATTTTGTTTTTTGTATACATTGTACAGCCAATACACTGTTTTTGCAGCATGCTTACACCTGTTTGGTAGGCCTCGTATTATACATTTGTATTATTTGAGCCTGTGACTAGCTTAGCGCACCGACATTTTCTCTTTTCCCTGTTTGCACATATTTGAGGTTGTTGGCTCCTCATTAGTCTGGTTGCAGCTTGCTGTCCAGGGGTTAATAGGGAGGAGGTTTAATTGCACCTCCCCAACACATTAATAAGGTTTTGGTAGCAGTATAAACTGCTTTGTGTGCCCACTATGTAGGAGGTGAGAGTAGGTTCTCACCCTATTGAGAGTGTGCCTTGACGTGGCGGGTGAGCTTAATTATGCTTTGGCCAATTCATATAACCAAAACCTCTCATTTATATTATGTTTATATATTTGTTGCCAACTTTATTAGGTTAATAAGCGCAGACAGTTTTTGTTTT
>VKOC01047431.1:0-51515 GCA_009364415.1 Spea multiplicata
ATATATATATATATTGTATATACTGTATTCGTTTTTCAAGATGTGCCACTAGAAGCATCTATCCATTATCCCTGATACTGAAGTAAGAGTGTGTAGGTGTGTGTGTGTGTCTACCACAGTCAATATCATTCTAACAATCCTTACCCTATCATATGTTTTCCCATTTCAGTACAAATGTTCTTTACTGTGTAACCCCCTCTTAAAACTTCTTATTGTAATTGGAATTAAAGAGATTATTATTACTTTCTTCTATTTAGCTCCAACTATTTAGCAGCGCGTCTTACCTTACTTATATTGAGAGGCAATGACAAAACCGGAGCTGACAGACTAAGACAAACCGATACCGTCTAGGGGACGAGTGTTGGAAAGCATTGGGTATGGAGAATGAGGGAGAAATAGTGTTAGTGTTAGGAGATAAGGAGATAAGTAGGAGAAAAAAAAACTGTTTTTGAGATTTCTCTTGAATATTGAGAGGGAAGGTGAGAGGGAAGGCTGGAGGTTAAGTAGAAGTGAGTTTCAGAGGTATGAAGCAGCACGAGTGAAGTCTTTTATGTGTAATAAGGAAAAGGTCTTAATGTCGGACCAATGAGAATCACCCCATCTTTTCAAGCGATATGTAAATGATTTGTGTGAGAGAGTGAGAGAATAAATGGTTGTGTGAATGAATTGCGTGAATGAAAGTATGAATTAGTGAGTGACCCTAAAAGTGTTTGTGTGTATCATAGATTATAATTGATTTATGGAAAGACAAAGATGGCACAAGCAGAGGGTTTATGGGACAAAAATCGCACAGGCTGGGTTGTGTGGGCAGTGGTGGGATTCAATTTTTTTAGTAACTACTTCCGAGATTCCGTACTAAAAAATAAAAACCTCACACACACTCAGGCAGTCTCTCTCACACACACACACACACACCACACACAGACTCAGCAGTCTCACACACACACAGACTCAGGCAGTCTCACTCACACAGAGACTTGTCAGGCAGTCTCTCACACACGCACACAGACTCGGGCAGTCTCCTCACACACACACACACACAGACTCGGGCAGTCTCTCACACACAACACAGACTCCGGGCAGTCTCTTTACATGCACACAGGAGACTCAGGCAGTCTCTACACACGCACACACAGACTCAACAGTCTTCTCACACACGCACACAGAGACTCAGGCAGTCCCTCTCTCGCAACACATTAATTAACTCTGTCCCCAATTTCCTATAGGCAGCTTTGTCACTAAATAGCTTCCCATAGTCCCATGTTTAATGACAAAGATGCCTATAGGAAACTGGGGACAGAATTTGCCATCGTTGTCCCAGCCTCCCACTAGCAAGCATGCCCCCATGCCCTTACCTGACCCCTGAAGACCCCGACGTGCACTCTGTTGGATTCCCGCTGCTGCTGCCGGCGGCTCCACCCACCGTCCTCACTGAATGGGACTGGCACCGCCCACAAAGGTCATTGAGCAGCGCTGGTGCCGCCCACGAAAGTTATTGAGCGGCGCCGGCTGACTCACTTCTATTTTGAATCGACGGGTGGCATTTTAAGAAGTCGTCCCCGTTGATCCGAAATAGAATTGAGTCAGCTGGCCAGTGCGACTCTGTGACCTTCATGGGCGGTGACAGCCCCGTTCAGCGAGGAGGGTGGGTGGAGCCGCCGGCAGCAGCAGTGGGGTTGTCTGCATCGCACAGGATGGAGGATCCAAGTCCCCTGCAACGCCTATAGGCTGCACAACTACTTTAAGTGGGGGGAAGTGCGGCCTATAATAGGGTAATTAAGAAACGTCTTATGTCTTATTCAGTTCCTGCACCCTGCTTTGTTCCTGCTTCCGGCCCTGGCATAAGTCTGGCATAAGTCTGGAGAGCTCTCCAGTTCAGGTGAGGGGGGGTGGGGGAGGTTGTATGAACGAGCATGTGTGACTGAGGGAATGAATAAGTAGATAGTGAATTAATGTTTGTGAATGAGTAAATGAATGAATATGTGTGTTTGTGATAGCATGGATGTGTAAGAGGGGAAAAGCATGGCGCAGGGAGGCTGTAAGTGAAGTGCAGACCCCATTCTGCAGTGTAACATTTTATTTGTGCTGGCATCATCAATATACAAGGGGGCAGCTAGCTGGAGAACCTGGGAACTTCTGATCAAGATCCCACTCCCGCGACCCAGAGGCTTTGGGTTTTAACAAAAATATTACATAAAATTGTCATAGAGAGCACACGTAAACAGTAAAATAGATTAAAAAGAGGGAAAATGCAGTCAGGGAGCTGCTTGGGGTTCCTGGACGCAGTCAACCCACAAACTTCCCTGAATGTGTAGAAGGTGGTCTGCTACCTGGGAGGTATGCAGGGGAAGCACAAGAGATAAAAGATGTGGCGTGTACTGAGTTGAACCTCTTGCCTGGGGCGCTATGTAGGCTAGGAGTGACTCTGAACACACTAACAATAAAATCACAAAACCCCCATTTGTACCCTTAAAGGCAAATTCAGATATTGCTCTAAAGCTTTCTGGCTAAATTCTATCAGGCAGATGGTCAGAAGCATTAGCAGCAGGAAGAGGTGGTATTGTCTTAAAAGCTTGCAATACAATATCTCTGAGTTGGCCATTAAGATACTGCTAAATCAATTTTGTTATATTTATTGCAAAAACATATTCTCAGAAATACAGTTAGTATATATTTTTAACCTGTAATGTTAAGTGCTAATTTCTAATATAAAAATTGAACGTTTTCACAAATTTATTTGGTATAGCTTATATATCTAAATATACCAATAGAAACATAATTTTTAGCATTTCCAAGGCTCTTTCCAGAAATAATTGTTTATTACTGCCTCATTTGTAATTTTTGCTAGGATCATTTAATTACCACGTGACTTAAACGCAAGTGCTGGTAGGTTGTCATTGAAACCAAAAAGTCCTCTTTCTGTATTGTTTTCATATGATTCAGCGTAAACGATACAATGACAGATCTGTAAATGTTTGCTTATTATCATAGAAAAAAATATTGTTTTGGGAAGAAGGACTAAAAGTGAGTAAGTGAGAAGGTCATATTGAAAGCCTTTACCCTGACAGTGCCTCCAATCCATCCCGTACCTAAGATCATACCTGGGAACTTTCTGGCTCCGGCTACCTGGAGGCCCCCATGCAGTATGCTGGTAGGAGGTCCTGTTAATGTCATTGGGTGGTCCCGCTGTTAATTGTCGGTGGGAAGTCCTAATGAAGTCATAGAGCACAAACTATTGTTTGAGAGGAAGAAACTGGGTAGTGTGTGCCCCAGAGTTTCTCCATAGTGATCCGAAGACCTGGAGAAGCGAGACTTTACCTGGGTATCTGGGTGAAACCCAGAAAGTTTCAAGTATGCCTAAGATCTTCCCAGCGCAAAGAGGCCTGTCCACTAATGGACGCAGAGAGCGGGCATAACCAAACAGCTTCCTGGTTTCCTGCAGATTGGCTGTAACGCCAGTATGTCACTATAATGTGCATGCGGGATTGCACGTCTGACAGCCGCAGCAATACTCAAACCAGCCGGAAGGTCTTTGGAGGACAGCCTCAGCTGGAACCTCTCATAGCTCCCCCTGCTGGCTGATTGCACACATTGTGATCAGCAATGCAGGACTATGGAGACCCTGCTTGCTGATTACAGCATGATCAGCATAGGAGAGATCAGAGGCAGGAGAGAGAGAGCCTACGTCTCCCAAAGAATTAAAATATAAAAAAATTAAATTATTAAATTTAAGTGGTAATTAAATATCAACTAAAAAATGTATAAAACTTTATAGGGAACCCAATGATGTCACCATGGTATTCGTAAGGTACAAGAAAAGTCCCCAAAGGCACTGCAAATAAATAAATAAAAATATGAATAAATATTTTTCTTTAAAAAGTACCCCAAGAATATATATATAAAAAAGTATCCAAACCTCTGAAACCAGTAGTTTTTCTTTATTAAAAAATATAATATAAGGTAATATGTAAACAATGGATGTGGCCCTCTTGAACATAAAAAACACTATGTATGTATAATAAATTGAATCAGTGTTCAGCAGTGGTACCTACTATGTAGAAGAAATCCTAAGCGAAATTACTCTGTTTGAGTATATATATTTTTACATATTGGCACTAATAGTTATTATGTTTTATGTATTTCTATGGTTTTAATAGAAGATCCAGAAAGTTCGCAGGACATCTGCAAGCACAGTTATCATTGTGTGTAGTGTGTATAACAGCAATGTAGGAATAGTGAGCCAGGTGCTACAAGAGTTATTATATGTATTAGTTCAGTACCAGTGCATTTGCGGTTTTATCTATAAAAAAAATGGCATTCATATTTTCAGAATCTTTCTCACAAGAGCCCATCAGCAACCATTAACACAAATACACACAACACATGCTGTATTGTCCTACAATACAAGTAGAAACAACTATAATACTAGTAATAGTGTAATCTATAGTGTTCAGGATCCGCCACAACTTCTCTTTCAATTTGTCAGTATTGTGTGTGTAGTCCACTATTATACCGAGCTATCAGTGTACGGTATAATAATTAGCGTATTCACATTTTTAGACTAATTTATTGGGTTTTTGTTTGTTTTGGTTTTTTTTTAACATTATGACCTCTCATTTTGTTTTCACAGATATCCCTAACCTGTATATATAGTATTTAAGTATATTCACTACCTCTGCAATAGACCACAATCCCTATAATGCTCACATTATTACAACGAGAGTTGTATATTAGTAAGGCCATATGATGTTTTTTTTCTGTTTGTATATTTTATTAATTTATTGATGAACTCTTTGTTAGGTTTCCGTGTTTCCATTTGCCTAGCATTCTGTGTATAATGTATGTGTGATCTTACTCATGTTGGGACATCTCCAGGACTAGGTAATGGATATGTCCTTGCGTGGTCGATTAGCCAGCTGTTAAAGGAAATAAGGTAAAGGTGGGTGGAAAAGTACTAAAAGAAGAATGTTACCTACATAGTAATAATTAGGGATAATGATTGTTGTCTTACTGTAAAATAGAATAAAAATACAGGACGTATATAGGTAGAATGAACGTTGGGATAGAGAATGTGACAGCTATCCTTTACCAAGTTCTTTGAAATAAGTTTTTTATATTGCAACTTTTGTCTAAAAGTAACTAGTGTGTTTTTCTTACTGCAAAACCAACTGAGTGCCTTTTATTAAAACACAAGAAATCCTTTCCTAACAGTACCTTGTGTTGCTTTTCCCCTGACTATATTACCTTTATATCTAAATCTAAAGCATGAGAAATGAACTATCCTCCTTATAACCAAACTCTATCCAAAAATACTGCTTAGATCACGTCAAATTTTCCTGTCTTTGGATTTTGTATTGACACAAGCTGACAGCACACTTTAAAATCCCCCCAAAATTATGAAGACGGCATGGTGTCACAGCATCAGAGAAAGCAACATAACAGTTGAGGTTTAACCACCTCAATTAACTCACAGCTAAAAATGAGAATGAAAAACACAAAATCCATAGAACATAATATTAACATACATTAGTAGATACTTCAATGCATTGGCAGGAAACTCACATACAGTACAAAGTAAAATTTTACAGGTAAAGGAGATTACAATTACATTTCCAGGCAAAGCACCATAAAATATGGTACATAAAGAAAATACTTGGGAAAATAAGGTAGTATTTGTAAAGTTCTCTGTATACTGCTACATAATAACAAAGGTATAACCAAAACAGGTATAACTCCTGTCATTTTACTGAATGACTCCTCAGTCCTCAATGGCTACTCTGTACACACGGTAGACTGGGCATGGTTGCCCCTAGTGGTAGAAAACAATGATTGCAACAAAACAGGATATCTTTAAAACATCCAAATACATACAAGTTACAAACATATAAACAAATTAAATGAAATGTATTGAGTGGTACAAAAACAGAATTAAAATCTAATCACACAAAATACAAACAATCAAATAATGTCATAATTATCCCAAGATTTAGGTTTAAATCTACATCCATATCCGGAGAGCAGAACTGGTCGTTTATTGAGTGATAATTTACTTTTTCATTTAAGACTTCTGGAAAAGGCTTCTGAGATTATCCTGGATCTTCTGATGCAGTTGTTGCATTCATTTTGCTGCCACTGTTGAAACGATCAGATAATGAAGATTTTTCATTTGTTGGACATGTATCAGAAGGCAATATGAGTTCTTCAGCGTGTGTTTCCATTGTTTGTTCCTTTGTTTTTCTGTAGATGTACTTGGTTACGTTGATATTCTGTGCCTTTCTTATTACATACTAGATACGAGTGCAAGTAATTGGCGAAAATATAAACTAAAGGTTTGCATCTTTCACCAGAATTTGACATACTAACCCTTTTCTCCAACTGCAAGCTCCATGATCGTAGACATACTTCTGTTTGATTTTTGAAGAGATCGCGTTACGACACACTACAATGGGATTATTCACTTTGGTAACAAGTTATACAGAGGTTTATGGCAAAACACAGGGATGTACCGAGAGTATTTGGCACCCAGGGAGGATACTATATTTGGTACCTTCCATCCCGCCACACACTTTAAAATGTGAAAACATCCACATTCTCGCTCATTCTTACTCATACTCAGTCACTCTCTCACATTCACTATTACTTTTTCTTTCATCGTCTAATTCTCTGTGAACCAGGCCTCTTGGAGCACTTCTGCATATAGGGCGGAGCTTCCGGGCACACCCTCTCCCCTATTGGAGGAAGTACTCAGAGAGGTCAGAAAACTGAACATGGATTTGGGAATAAGAGAAGCATTTCTGCTCCTCTCTTTTTCCGCATTATCCTGGCCTTTCGGAGTACTTCCGCAAAAGGGTACAGCCACAGAGAAAGCTTCTCCCCCATTCCCCTTGCAGAAGTGCATCAGGAGGCTTGGTTTACTGAGAAGCAGATAAAAAAAAAGACATGGGGAGAAGCCTGGAGACCGAATAGGCATGAGAAGGAGCGGAGCATGACATGGAAGGTAGGGAGACATTTAGAGGGAGGGTATTTCCGTGTGACTTGGTACCCCTGATGAGTTGCTCTCCCCCAAAGAAGACCACTGGCAAAACGGATTTTAAACATATATTCACGCCACACATACAATTAACATAGCGATCAACACAGGTACAGCATTTTATCTGAGCAATGTCTGTTTTTAAAGTAAAGTCACCAGAATTAGGAATCTGCACTCACTCCCCACAGGAACTCAGGTGCTTAGCTGTGCCAGGAAGGGCCAGCTCCCCAGTAAATCAAAAATAGAAAAAGGCTCCAGGCACGCAGGGGTTCCATCAGACAGATTTAATGTAGGAAACAGATAACAACGTTTCGACCTCACAATGAGGTCTTTATCAACTGCGTGCCTGGAGCCTTTTTCTATTTTTGTTTTTAAAATAAAGACATCATATATTATTGTTCTCTAATCTAGTATTTCAAGATGAAAAAGAACGGTAAACCAGGAATAGAGTGACACTAGTCCTCCTCTCCTCCTCTTGGAATAAATCCTGCACCCTCCTCAACACCAGGAGATTACTGGCAAGCCATATAATATCATTTATACAGCACATTAGGTGCCAAGCATTCACAGTTGTACCCTTTATTTGTACCTGGAAAGAGTTTGTAAAGTAGAGAGTGGTAAGACAGATCATTTCTCTATATTGAGTCCTTGAGTTCCAGGTCTCCCAACAAATGGGCTCTACCAGTCTCTATATCTGCATAGCCCACTGGCATAGATAGATGTGTAGTTGGAAGGCTTTAGTGGATGGTCATCCAAGCCATGCCATTATGCTGCTTAGTCAGCCTACTTGATGCCACATTGGTCCATACAGCCTTTGCTGTGGCAGCAAGGAGCCATAAAATGTCTCCAGAGTCCTTGATCACATAGGAAGTCAGATTGTTTTTATTTTTCTACATCTCTCCATGCAGTATGCGAAGAGTTGTAGCTCATGCAATGTAAATTTTGAACAGTGTATAGTCAAATACTGTTTATAGTTATGGTGGATCAAACCATAGAGAAGTCCTGCATTGTACAGCAAGCAGGGTTAAACTGTGAATAACAATGCGGACCAAAGTGGTGCAGTGACTGTGATCTACCTGGATTTTTCTTGTAAACCAGTAATATTCTAAACAATGCATCTTATCTACACCACTGAATGGGAATTTTCCCTGCTTCTCGTGCAACCACTGTAATTGTATAATTTGATATAAATGCTCTGTTCAGCCTCACACCAGGCATTTGATTCATGGTTATTTTACTTTTTGTAGTTCATTTTCAGTGTAGTCTGGGGCATGTAGGAAAAAAATGAAAGCACTGAACAATAAAATCCCACAGCACTTTAATGGACATATATTTCAGATACAACGACCCCCCCAATGGTCATATGGAATGCCAATGGTTACTCTAGGGTAAAAGTAGGAGGCTGAGGTTAGATGTGTCCCCAACAGCATATAGGAATATTACCTTTGACTCATATGTATATATATATTAGAGTAGAGGTTGTAGCCATATTAGTCCAGTGGTGTCAATATCAAATATGATATTTTGGAATGACAAGCTTTCGAGAGCTCTTCTCCCTTTCTCAAGTCTAAAAGCAGAAATGTTTTAGACTTGAGAAAGGGAGAAGAGCTCCCCAAAAGCTTGTCGTTCTAAAATTCTGTTAGTCCGATAAAAAAGGTATTATCACAAGATACTTATTCCATCTGTTATTTGATGTACTTTTTATACTTTTTATTTAACAATTTTAGAACCAATCTGTCCTAAACAATGCAGTATTTTTTTTAACCAATTCTATCCAAACAGTATGCCAGTACATTATCATGTACTGATATCTGATTATCAGTACGTCAGATTATCTTTTATTTATATAGCGCCAACAGTTTACGTAGCACTTCATACAATACATATATTCAAGGGGTATGACAAGACAAGAATTGACAGACTAAGACAAACCGATACATTAGGTGGAGAGAGCCCGGCTTGCAAGCTTGCAATCTTGAGGGAATGGAGTGAGGACAAACATAAGGCACAGAGAAAGGGTGAGAGGCAGTGTGGTGGTTGTATTGATGACAAGGAGGTTCTAGCAGCTAAGATGGTGCGGCTTCTCTGAAGGAGTGAGTTTTGAGATGTTTCTTGAATGAAGGTTTGGAGGAAATAGATTCCAGAGATATGGGGCAGCCTGAGTGAAATCTTGTAGATGGGAAAAGAAAGAGGTGATAGGTAAGGAGGAGAGCCTTAGCCCATGGCAAGACTGTAAAGATCGAGTAGAGGAGTGTTTATGAGGGCAGAAATGTATGGAGGAGTACATATATATGTTAGTACCAGGATTTTAAATTTACTAAAGGTAATATGGAGCCAGTGGAGGATTTCAGCGTTGGGAAGCAGAAGAGGAGCAGTGTACAAGGAAGATAAGCCTAGCAGCAGCATTTAGGACAGACTGCAGAGGAGTCGAGCCAGTGAATAGTGTTGCGGTAGTCAAGATGGGAAATGATAAATGAACGAACCAGAGTTTTTTGTGGATTCTTGGTTGAGGAATGGGCGGATGCATGAGATGTTTTTGAGGTGCAAGCAGGATGATCAGACGAGAGACTGAATGTAAGGGATGAAAGAGAGGTCTAAGTCAAGGATGACCCCAAGGCCTCGCTCCTGGTTAGTAGTAGTCGTGTTAATGTTGATAAAGAATTCAGGAAGTGGGGTGTAGATGGAAGGAGGGAAGATAACGAGTTCAGTTTTAGAAAGATTAAGTTTCAGGTAGCGTTGTGAGATCAATGAAGTAATAGTAACATACGACATGAGACAGATCAGGAGAAGACAGGTAGATTTGGGTATCATCTGTACATAGATGAAACTAGAGGGCAAATGAGTTGATCAGCTTGCCAAGAGATGAAGTACAGAGAGAGACAACAGGGGAAGGCCAAGGACTAATCATTGGGGGACACCAACCAAAAGTGAAAGGTGTGATGTCTTGCCAGAAGGAACAGTTATACCAGGGGTGGCCAACCTGTGGTCCTCCAGCTGCTGCAGGACTACATCTCCCATACTCCTCAGCCAGCCCTTTAGCTGAAAGAGCAACATGGGAGATGTAATCCTGCAGCAGCCAGTGGGCCACAGGTTGGACACCCTTGGGTTATACAGATAGGAGATCCAGGAGAAAGCTGTATCAAATCTTTTTTGGACTGGGGGCTCAAAATTGCAACATGCACATTAGTTTCCGAACATGAACATATTGAAGTTGGAAAATTGTTGACAAGATACAAGTTATCAGGAGAGACTAAGGGATCTTACAGCTCAATAATGCTTTGAAGTATTTAAATGGTTCTAAAAGTACATGAGGGAAGTTTATGTCAGAGCAATGTTAGAGCAAGAGGCCATAGACGAAAGCTGGAGGGCAAGGGGTTTAAACTTTTTTTTTTTTTAATACAGCTTTCTGTAAGAAGCAGTACAGGCTAATACAGCAAGAATTCAAACGCCAATAGGTGTAGGGCTATATCTTGAATCTAGGACAAGACCAAAAGGACCAATATAAGATTTGAGCCTCTCTACATTGGCAAGAAAATGAGCAGAGTAGATGGGCCGAATGGTTACCTTTCTAGTCTACATTAGGTTTTGTAACATTGTCCCCATCTGCATTTATTCACCCTCTCCAGTGTTTACAAACAGTTGCACCCTGTGATTACAGATACATTTATCTTCTAGTTGAATGTGCAATGTAAACAGCCATGATGATCTAGACTTTCAACAACCCCTTGTGTCCAAATATACATCACTAGATCTTTTCTTTGCAGGGCTTTACACCAAACGGCAAGTCATAAAACTCACCATTATAACAATCATTAATTAAAATGACAATTGAAGAAGTTGAGAACATTGGGCAGTTTGGTTATTCCTTTGACACAATAAGTACAACATATCTGTTTTTCCATTAGTTTTATTAGGCCATTGTGACTTATTAGAACACCAGTTTGTGAGGGTACATTCCATTTGACAAGAAAAATACAGAGCGCAAGTATCCACGCATCTGGGGTTCTTTCTTGACCAGGGGCAGGAGCTGAGAGTCCACAAATTTCTGATCTGCTTTGCGCTGTTGTGTGACTGCATATTTCTGAGGAAAGAAATAAGGTGTGTCATACACAGACTACAACGGCAGACAATCACATGAAGAATGGTGTATTAAAATTTATATTCACTGCAATCACACAGAAATCTATAAAAATATATTCACATAGTTAACACTTGAGGAAACTTGGCTATCAACCATCAATGCAATTTAATTCTAGTACTTGATTTATATTGCATCATGCCACAGCACTGTACAATAATTGACAATGGTGTATCAAATATATCTGACCAATTTAGTACATTAAACAATTAATACTGTCCTAACAGAAAAAGGTCTTACGTGTGAAGGGCAAGATCACTTGTCAATCGAAAAATTCAATAACCCCCCACAAACATTGTAATAGTGGACTGGAGTAGTGATATGACCACATTTTCAAACTTTGCTCCATCCTTAATCACATCTCCAGAAGGTTATTAAGCAGGGAGTGTGTACAGAGAAGAGCTACTAAAAATGGGAACTGTCTAAGCTCATTAGGAAAGTCTAAAGGATAGCTTAGAAGAAACACTAGATGTGAGATGATAGAAACTCAATTACTTTTCAGTTTACTTTTTAAAAGTATAAAAGCCATAGTCTTATCCTCACATTCTTAATCCTTACATTACATGTAAACGTCTGGACCCACTAGTTTTCCTGAAAATAGTAAATAAACCGACCCAGCCTTCAGACAGAAGAGCTTTTATTATGGGTACAAAACTATGCATGCCTAACAAGTTCTGCCACATGTCTTAATTCCATGCATTATAATCACAAAGCTATATAACGGGATTAAGTCCAGGCAAAATATTGTAGTTAGGGGTTGAAGGGATACACCTGTAAGGACCTAGCTACAAAAAGACATCCGAAATAGGACACATCCACATACAAAGAGCTAAAGGATTCATCTGTGTGGATGAAAACTTACTTCTTTCTCAGTGTCAAAGATTTCCCCTTCCTGGTGCTTGGGTTTGCGCAGCTTCTTCTTCTTAAAGTAAGAGTCGGTCAGATGCTTGGGGACCTTGACAGTTGAGATATCAATCTTGGTAGAAGTGGCAATGACAAACTTCTGGTGAGCCCTGCGCAGAGGCACTCTGTTGATAACTAGAGGTCCTGCATAGGAAGAAAAAACATGAACATATCAAGCCACATTTCCATTTTACATCTGAGTAACGTATAGTTTTTAGTAGTTTCGTTTGAATGAACTAGGGCATGCCCAGGGTTGGGATTAAGGCATGTTAAATACGTTCCAGCTGTGTATAATACTATCAAACCATTAACTAGGGACATTGGTTTCTCCACTGGCCATATGTACACAAACTAGCTCAATGTGTTATTTCTCAAATATGAAATGGAAGTATTCATTTTCTCAGAGGGAAAAACAAAAAATGTGATTACCTGTTACCAGCAAAAGGCCAGATTGAAGCTGCTTCAAGAAGACAACACGCTGTAAAAAAAAAGAGAATGATGTTTTGTGTATTAGACTAGGGAGTAAATTGCCAGCTGATTATCTACAAACATAATAGGGTCTTGGCCTTGTTATATTTTTATGATACTAAACAGAGCATGCGTAGCATGAAACTTCACATAATGAAGAAGAAACAGAATGTGAAAAAGGCTTTCAGCTGATCAAACAGTTTTGGTATTTTTTTTTACATTAAAGTTTACAGTGCGTGGACCTGAATCACAGGTTAGATACTGCAAGAGCCATTTCTTAAGAACTCTTGGAAAAGTAAGATTTCTAGCTAGAAACACAGTACCTTTCCCCTGTGACGTCCATCGAGGAGGATAAGTACAGTCCCAGGAGTAATGGAAGCACGCAGGTGGCGCTTATGTTGACTGAAAGGCTTCTTGCCATGGCTTAGTAGTTTACGAGGAACATCTTCAGTGGGATAGAAGCGGGGCTGGGAATAAAAGTTAAACATTTGTCACTAACCTGCAAAATAAGTCGATTTAAAGCACGTGAGCACCCCCTTACCCAATGTATCAGTTTTGCCATACTATGAGTGCATGCACTGTAAGTAGTGCCAGTTTAAATAAGAAAATCCCCCGTGATTTTTCCTTACCATCTTGCGCAGCTTTGTCACACGAGTACCACCATTCTTATCCCCACCTACGGTCTTTGTGACAGTTGCTTGTGGCTTCTCCTTTTTCTTCTTTTCAATCTGTTGGGGGAAAAATAAATAAGCTTAAGATGGGGAAAACTTAATCAAGCCCACTACCCAGATCAACACAAGTTTTCTTACCTTTGTTTCTGGGGCCTTGTACTTGCGCTTGTATAGGGCTTTTCTGGCATACATTGCAGAACGGGAATACTTCCCAATTCCACGCGCCAGCACCGGGTTGCGGCTGGCATGGTGTCTCCTCACCTTCTTCACAGCCTGCTCTTCTGCCATCTACAATGTTAAAAGACAAGCGCTGTAAAAACCATACAGTGCAGCATATCGCTGGATGGGCTAGGGTTCTCGCCCCATACTACCAGACACGGGTCCCAGTACTAGGTAAACGCTCAGAGGCATACAGGTCAAGATTAGCACATTAACCTTCAGGGTGTGTTATATGCCAATTTAAAAATGAAAGATAAAAGCCATTTAGTGCAAATTGCATCTGTGCAGAAATCCTACAGCAAGAAAAGATTAACTACCAAAAACATAAGCCAAGCAAAACATCTGTAGAACAAATTATATCCAGATAGAGGAAAGCTATAGACATTATACAAACGCTAAAAACACCAAGAATACGTCAGATCATATCTCCAGTAGAGGGCTAATAGCATGAACCTAGAGCACTAGCGTACAACATCGTGGGTGCCAGACCCCAGCATCAGTGCGTTAGTTCAGTACATTGCTCCATGGGAGTCAAGGCTCGGAAGCGGCCTTAGCCTGATCTATAAATTGAGTTACACAACAAGGTACGCAACCGCGGTATTCTCCGAAATTTAACGTAACGAACCCCACACCTTTCTCTCACACGCCACTTAAGCACTTCCAATACACGCACCCAACGCAAGCGCGGCCTGGGTCACTGTCGTGTCTTGCCAGAAATAAATACCCGGGACGGCTACCAAACACAACAATATAGGGGAACTTGGACGGTAAACTTGCTTTGTAACAACCGCCGATATTTGTAACAGACGCGGGATGGTTAAAAGCGGAGGATTACATTGGATTATGTGCTAACGCAAAGTGACTGCCGAGAAACGTCCGCCATTCCTACCTTGGCTGAAAGGAAAAAGGAACTACATCCGGGCAACGCGGGTATAAAAGCCGGCCTCCTACGTCACACGCGTCGAAGAGCATCATGGGAGATGTAGTCCACTATCTGTATTTCAGAAAGCAGTAGATATTCAAACTCGTTATGTACGTAAAAGGGTTTGCGTTGTTATCGCTACAATTGGTGAAGGCTTATAGTTCTATTAATTTTGTAATGTCATAAGCATGAGCTAAATAAAAACCCGGAAGTGACGACAAAAATGTCTCCACGCAACTATCACAGATGTTAAACTATAATTCCGTTTCGTCTGTCCATTGACAGTTTAGGTATTACTTTTGCCTCGCTGGCGTATAACCGCTCCTACATTCCAATTAGGGAATCGGTTAACCCGTACATACACTGAGAGTAAGCGCGTTTTGTGACGAGTCGCGGATTGATGACATCATCGGAGGCCGCCCGGGTGGTGCTGTTGCTGATACTACCGGAGGCCTTCATGGAGATTCCACCCGAATAAAATATTAATCAGAGCGATACACGTTTAGTGAAATTAGTGGGAAACTACTAGTGGTCCTACTGGAGGACCCAGGACTCACCAAAGAGTCGGAAAGAAAGACAGAAAGGAAGGAAGTCAGACCTAGGAGGCGAATTCATACAATGACATCCAGGAGGTGAGGCTGCCCCGGTACCGGCTGCTCCAATACTGCTTGTACTGTCACTGCTCGCATGTGATGCCCTGCCTCTGTGTACAGCATGCACGCCCTACATGCGGTTTTAAGTTTGCGTTTACGTTTAGTAAATTGGGAGTTAAAATACCCACTGACCCTATGGAGTTTATTCACTAAGGAGGGAGTTTGTACGAAAGTTGAGTTTCATCTCTCTCATTTCACTTTTACATTATAAAGAGACAGCCCTAGTGAGCTTTATCTCTTCGAAGAGCTTAGATTCAAGTCTCCTCACTGAACTATACAGTGTGCTGGGCCGGTTCAAAGACATCAGCCAGACATGACCCAGTCTAATGCATAGTGAATGTAGGGACTTGAGACCACGCATCTGATTTAGTTCTGTAAAGAAGTGACTAGAACTCCATCTCTGTGTACAGTATTTACAAACATCCAGAAGAAAGTCTTACATAGCACAGGCTGCCACGAAGCGTTATGGCGTCCACGTACTCCATAGTCGTTCTTTTAACAAAAGTTGAATGCGTCGGGATTCAAACTTTCTAAAGTTTGCCTCTGATGTAGTGCCAGCTAACAGCTGTACAGTTCTATATATTATTATATAATGTATGTTATTATATCTAGCAGCATGTTTGGATGCGTTTGTTCATAAACAATAAAAAGTAACATAATTATAAAACGCACTATGCTGTTTTAAAACGAATGTGCTCTTTAACCTCTGACACTGGGCAATGTACATAAGGGTCTATTAATATTTTGTGACCTGCATGATTATTTGCATTTTTAATCATTTTTAAGTAGTTTAAATTTGTGTTGCAAATACATTTCACTATGTGTGTGTGTGTGTGTGTGTGTGTATATATATATATATATATATATATATATATATATTATATATATATATACCTATACACGCACTCTATTGTCTTTAAATGCTTGTTCTCAGGATCTGTCAAAAAGGTAACTTTTCATGGTTCTTTAACTGCTACATAAGCTGTCCAAATGAGTTATATATCTATCTATATATCTATATATGTATATTGACTCTCCTTTTGATAATGGAAGGAACTTCTTATAACCTACACTGTCGTGGGATCGTGAAGACTGAGCGTGAGAGCTTTTGTATACACCAGTGAATGTTTTAGATAGGATTGTAAGCTCACTTGAAGCTGTTGTTTCTTTGTCATCTTGTTATATACTAACTGTTATGTTCTGTATACCCTTTGTGCAGCGATGCAGAGTATGATGGCGTTATATAAAACAATTAATAATAACTTTAGTCCTGCTATTCGGGTATGTCAGATTCCCTTTAAAGTGGTCATTCAAACAACAATTATTGTAGGATACAATTTAGTACAGCTTTGGCACCAGGTGTATAAATGACAACTAAGCACATGAACACAGAACTTTATGGCAGATAAGAGCCATCTAGCCTGCTCATTTTTGCTGATGTAAAGAATTTGTGTGTAATCAAATCAACCTTCTACCACTAACTTCTGCCGGGAGGCGGTTTCATTTGTCTATGACCCTCTCGGTAAATAAAACCTTCCTCTCATTACACCTATGCCTCTGACCCCCCCCCCGTAGATCATGGCCTCTTTAACATATCTCCTCCAGGTTCAGGCACTAAATCCACAATGACATTGTTAGCTTGCAGTGAAGTAAATTTCAGTGTTTTCAGTGCGTAAAGTTGTTGCTATAAAGTGTTTCTCGTTGCAATGCTGCCTGTGTTTTGCTCGCTGATCCTGGAGAAATAACGCATATAGACCCTGTCACAGAAAAAGGGATATAGAAAGGGATGTATAAGCGAAAACATGATAACTTAAACTTGTGTGTATTAACATTTCTGCCCTCCTTAGGTCTAGCTGGACCCTTTTGAGAAGCTTGTTATTGAGCTCCTGTTCCCCGTGCCTCCCTTACCCCTCTTTGATATTGTAGAGACATACAATAGTAGTTGTATGATATGCTTTTAGTATAATCCACTTCAGTAAAGTGCTTGCTGACAGGTGCAAGGTATTATCTCGTATAGAGAGTGATTTACCGGTGTCCTGATGCTGTAGGTGCTATGGTTTGTGTGAATGAGACTCTTGGAGAGACTGGGTATAGGTAGGGCAAATATAAGCAGAAGAAAATTTAGTAATTGAGAGACATTGTTTATTACCAAGGAAAGCCCAAGGTGTGCTGTTTATATATTGCATGTGCTTAGTCTTGGAAGGTCTTAAGGAGTTTGAGTGGCATTTGTCTAAGATAGTGAAGTGTTTGCAGGGAAGGGTACATCTGTGTGAAGGCTGGCCATAACAGCCAGTTGAGTGAGTCTCCAAGAGAAGTGCTTGTTCTCGCCCGGCAGCAGATGTAAGCATTGCTTACATGGACGCTCTGACAAGCTATCAGTTACATATTGAGTTTGGGCTCTTCAATATATTCCCCATCCTGCGTGAGCTATTCTCTCTCTTCTATTTTGTGCGTTAAAGTAGTTAATGTGAAGACAATTAACACAACTAAAATGAATGTATTTAGTGACTTGATAGTCATCGCTCTCTGTGTACCAGGTCCTTTGTGTAACATATAAAGGATTGATGATTGCTGTAGTGACTGCTCGTCTTAGTACTATTGCAGCTGGTTTTCTCTTTATGTATAATGTACTTTTGCCAGGGGAGACGTTTTTTTTTTGACATTGCGTGCAGTAGGTTCGCAGCACAATGAAGATCACTCCGTTGAAGGGCACTTATTTTACTTTGTTATAAAGACTGACTATGTAGCTGTTCTTAGAATAACTCCAGGAGCATCAGCTCAATAAATGCTCATATGTCTTGGCTGCATCTGTTACAGAAACCTCTCTTGTACTTCGTTTCTGTCGCCTGCACCAATGATTTTGGATTTTGAGGTTTTTTTTCCATTGCCCGGCACTAGGGGGAGCCAGAGCTCCAGTCTATTCCGTTGCAAATGCCCAGCCAAATATAGATCTCGGAAAGCCTTCCATTTGAGGCAGAGGCTCCTGAAAGCTTGTGACTTTACGTCTTTTTATACGTTGGCTGAATGAAAAGTATCAACAGTAGGTGTTTGGGAGATCTGGTTGTTGACTAGTAGACAAGTCTGTGATATCTTTTTTTCCCCTTTTATAAAAATCTGCAGTTTCTTAGTCCTCAAAGTTAACTTCTACAAGCGAACTCGTCTATCAGTCATAATGTTAAAGTCTTGGTGCCTTCTCCACTAGTGGCTGCGTATTGTGTTAATTTCTAGAACCATTTCTAATTTGCGGTTTCCACTCAAATGCACATTAATGGAAGCAGTGAAAATGTACCCTTATTTTTCCTGTTGCGCGCTGTTGCCTTTAAAATGTAACTCAAACTCAAATGACAGAACTGGCCCTTCATATGGCAGATTTAAATTGTGAGTGACTATTTCCTATTGTCATCTAACGGCATTAAACAATGCATTATACAGGGCTGATTGGCTATTGCTGCAAGAGAACGAAGAGTATGAACCCTCAGGTGCAGCCCCAATTCTTCAAGCCGTTATCATAACCCCAGGCTGAGGAGTCCCATTAAGGACGAGACTGTAAGCAGTGATTTGGCTATTGCACCTCTTTCCTGGGCTTTGTGTAAAGGCTGTAGTACAGGGATCCATGTATAAAGTGGATATAGAGGCAAAAAAACTGTTAACCTTCTTTGCATTTGCCTACCCAGAATCCCCTGCAGTGGTATTAGAACTATAATAACTAGTGGTTGTTGCCAAATAAATGGGCATCTTTATAATGTCTATGCCTGAACGATGAAGAATACAATATATCCTAATGCATTTTACTGCACTCATTCTTTAGTTATTGCCGTTTAGAAAATTACACTGCTTTCTTTCCTGTTGCTTTACTAAATACATATAATTCATCTCCAGCAGACCCATGCAGATACTCTCACTGTTATATGTTACGTACAAAAGTTTACGACAAATTTATTTTAATGCGTGAAGCCCACTTGAACAAAAGAGCAGAGGCCCGTCTGAAAGTTTTGAAAGTTAGCTGTAGCTTTTTACAAGGCGTACAATCGGTGCCTGCCAGTGGACATTTTCCTTAGAGCTCGGAGCAGAGCAATCTGTAAAGGCTGACGTTCTCCCTGTGTGCCTGCGTTACTGGCTCTGTAATGTGAAGAGTTGCCTTCTTGTGTAAAACTAGGTCAATGGCAGCATTCATTATTTCTTGGTTCAGGAAAATAGTTTCTTGCATTCTTGTATTTCTGGGTTTCCTGTAATATGTTGCCCTCCCCTCCTCTTTTTTCCTCACAGTATTAATCCAATTTAGGGGGAATGGAGCCATGTGAATGTTACCGTCCATTTGGTGGCAATCTGTGACAGCTTCTGTTGGTTTGAGATGCTAATAGCATATGCACAACGTATCCTTTAATGCTTATATCAATTAACTGTTTTCCAGATGGTTCCATCCAAATATCACAGGTGTCGAGGCAGAGAATCTTCTTCTGACCCGTGGAGTTGACGGGAGTTTCTTGGCCCGTCCAAGTAAGAGTAACCCAGGCGATTTCACGCTCTCAGTGAGGTTAGTAAATCTGTTTTTGATTAAAAATCAACTATTTAGGTTATCACCTCCATCTAGTTTTAATAAGTTTCTATTGAATCGATACCAGAAATGAGTTATTCTGTAAGACTTGGAACCAGTGCTGGACAACAGACCTGTGAAGGATTTATTCCTCAAACTGTGAGTTGCAGGCGAGGTGAGACAAAAGTATTGGTGCACCTGACCATTACGCCAACAGGGACTTGGATAACATAACATTCTAAATACATAGACATTTATATCTAGTTGGCCACCCCTTTACAACCGCTTTGATTCTTCTTGGAAGGCTTTCCACTAGATTTTGGAGTGTTTCTTTGGGAATTTTTGCCCATTCATCCAGTAGATTATTTGAGGTCAGGCACAGATGTTGGACGAGAAGGCAAATCTCTGTGCCAGTTCATCCCAAAGGTGTTTGATGGAGTTGAGGTCAGGGCTCTGTGCAGTCAGTGAAGTTCTTCCACACCAAACTCATTAAACCATGTCTTTATGGACCTTGCTTTGTACACTGGGGCATTCACTTGCTGGAATAGAAAAGGGCTTTCCCCAAACCGTTCCCACCAAGGTGGAAGCATAGCATCGTCCAAAATGTCCCCTTCGGCTTAGAGGACCTTTTGGACGTTGGTAAGATCAAAAGTACATAGATAAAACATTAAGGTAAGTGAAAATTGGCTTTTAAGAGAATTATGTTTTATTTACGTAATTCTGTGTTATAAAAAATATTAGACAAAATGGTGGGAGAATGTCTCCAAACATGCCATGAAGAAAGGCGCTTAGAGAACCCTTTTTATTGCTTCAAGAAAAGCTTTTATTTTATTCCCATGTATCTTGGTACAGAACTAGAAATATATTACCTTCTAGACATTTTGTAATGTTTATGACACTCATCTCTTCAGCCTTAAAGTGGAATTATACAGATGTGTTATGGTAAATGTACTTCGTAACACCGATAAATCAGTAGTTAAACCTAGAGGTGTAATTAACGTTCAGACTATTTCTTTGCAGACGAAATGGAGCAGTAACGCACATAAAGATCCAGAACACTGGAGATTTCTATGACTTATATGGTGGGGAGAAGTTTGCTACTCTGGCTGAGCTGGTCCAGTATTATATGGAACATCATGGGCAGCTTAAAGAAAAGAACGGTGATGTAATTGAGCTGAAATATCCCCTGAACTGTGCAGATCCTACATCTGAGAGGTGACTGTTCTTGGAGAGGGATCCTTGTTTACGGCATATAGCCCATTTCATCTTCTGTCTCTATCTCTCTCTCCCGCTCTCTCTCTATGATCACTGAAGGGGGAGCTTGCATGATAGTTTGTAGGAGAGTTACAGTTTAGGTTACCCAATGTCATTATACATTGTGCAGGGCTGACCTTAGTGACTTTCTCTTTGGTGACTCAGTTATCCCTGTATAATGCATAGTGTGACAGGTGAGATTAACCAGTCTGGTTAAACAATGCATTGTGCATATCATAATGCATAGTAATGTCTCCCGCAAAAAAACAAAATCACTTGCTTTAGTGAATTAACCCCTCTTTTCCATATGTTGAAAGAGGTTATTTACCATCCATACTATGTCCCAGAGTTCTTGTAGGAAGAGAGCTCTGAGGTCCCAAAAATAGTGACTTTAATTGTTTTTTCTACATTGGCCCAATAAACAGTAGCAATCTTGACTAGCATGACAGTTGCCAGAGGCAGAGTGTTAGGTCAGTACTGAATGCGTTCTTGTATACCCTACCCCAAGAACAATAAACCAGGTCCTACATTCACTAGACTAAGACCACATTTGAATCCATTAAATAAAATATGAGACTCTCTCTGAATACACATACTTGCTATTAATCTCTGCCCATTATTTTCAAGCCAGTAGAATTTGTGGTTCCTTGGTTTGCAGATGGTTCCATGGACATCTTTCTGGAAAAGAGGCTGAAAAGTTGTTGACAGAAAAGGGTAAACATGGAAGCTTTCTGGTTCGGGAGAGCCAGAGCCACCCTGGAGATTTTGTTCTCTCTGTACGGACAGGAGACGACAAAGGAGAGAGCAACGATGGCAAGTCCAAAGTGACACATGTCATGATCCGATGCCAGGTAATCCAAGACGCTCATGAATGCTCTATCACGTGATTAGACCGGTATTTCAAATTGTGTAAATGTGACATAAATCATATGTGTATTGTAAGGAGGACAAAGGATAGACTACTTCATCAGCTGGGCTGCCATATTTGAAGTCCATAAATGATTGCTTTGGTTCTCTGTATTGAGTGAAGAATGGAAAGGGTTAAATGCAGTGCACAAGGTGAAGTGGTAACATAGGACAGACGTAACATATACTTATCAAATACTTATACAATTATATAGCTTGTCTGTTGTAATTACTTGAAGATCTCATATACTGCAAAGTTGGACCGGAAAAAGAATAATCAACAAAGGTAATCATCACACAACCACAAAACAAAGTATTTTTTTTGGTCCAGTTTTTCATTACATGAGATCTTTAAGCAATTACATCAGGCAAACTATATCATGAGTATTTTTCTTCATTAAATCACGCGTTTTCTTTCAGTGTTACAATTAATAATAATAATTGTGTATTTTGCTCATTTGATTTTTTTTCTTTCTAAAAAGTCAAAAGGGGTGTTTCTACTTGATTAAGTGAGCTGCATTTAATTATTCACACCTGTTCAGTCCCCCCCCCCACTTATTCCTTTGCATCATCAAATCTCATTCGGCATCTGAACAGCATGTATATGAGTCTTGATGATTAGGTCTACAGACATTTTTCTATACTTCCAAAAGTATATGGTTTTATTTTTCACAAAAAAGGAAGTGACAATGTATAGGTGTGCTTTTATTTTTTTGCCCTGCGGCATATATAATATTTTGTAATATATGTATTTATTATGCGTATGTGTATGTATGTGTATATATATGTACACAACACCTGGGAATGATAATTATATTTTAAGTGTTATTCAAGTATATTTAAGTGTGTGTGCAAATGTAAAAGCCCGTTTTTATATATAGATTATTACCACTATACTTCCTTTAGAATGAAAACTCACAAGCGCTGCAGGATGTATCGGCACTTAATAAGGGTTAATACATGTGACTAGATTGTAAGCTTGCAAGAGCAGGGCCCTCTTTTCCTTTTGTTCTAGTTTGTTGTATGACTTTCAATTATTTTATGCACTCTGTTGTAACAGCGCTACGGAATCTGCTGGCGCTATATGAATAAATGTAATACGATGCCCATAAAGTGAGACTAGCTGTCTGTGTAGAAGTGAATAAAAATATTGGTATCCGGACAAATCATTTTATGCTCCAAATCCCATGTGTATATATATACACACACGCACAGGAGTTCTTTTTGTAAGGTTTCTGTATGTTTTTGAGTGAATTAAATAGAATATGGCATATTTCTATTCCCTTTTCAGACACATAGCTACTCTCCTGTAGGATAATAAAATCAGATGAGGAGGATATATAAGGTCGCGTATCTAGTAGAGGCAGATTAAAAAATTAAAGTAAGGGCATAATTGAATTGCAGGCTCCTGCGTCTTTGCCGTGAATGTGTGTTGTCACACTAAGATGCCAGAAATGATTACGGCCTCCATGCCAGAAGCAGTTTATTGGATGGTTGGATATATGTATTATCTGGCTATACATCTATTTTCTACCATATCTATAAGCCTAGCGGTATATCTATTAGTATCCAGAGTACTTAATCATTTCTCCATGAATTTAGATCACTTGCTGCTAAGGTTATGGGGCAGGCAGCCTTCCTTATAGGAACAAGAAGTATATTTATTTTTATTTTGGAAACTTTCATCAACAGGGATTTTGGTTCACAGAAAAAAAAAAAATCACTTTTCCCCATTTGTTTAAAAAATGACCTCCCATCTGTTATTCCACAATCTCATCTCATGAGAATAACAAAAGTGAGACCTTGACAGCAAGACTAATGACATTTGTTAAAAAATCAAATAAACAACTGTGTTTCAGGTGTAATACAGAGTCATGAATAATAACAAACGCCAATGCGGCAGGTAGATTATCTTTTATTTATATAGTGCCAAGAGCATCCATTCCAGAGCACGGCATGGTGACTTATACACTGACACATGTAAGAACGGAGCAAATGTATGGTGGAGGCCCGTTTTCTTTCTTTCTTTACAGGCTATGAGATCACCGTCTCGCCCAAAATAAAGCAAAAATGTCCCTATCAACAAGAGATCCCAGTAGCAATCTAATTATATATATATATATATATATATATAATTTATTTTTTTTAAAACACTTGTATCCGTTCTGTGTTTTCACTTCTTTCTCATTTATGGATTTAAAGTGACCACTGACAAGTAAAGCAGGTATTTAAAATGAGCTCTGGTAACTCTAAAGCACGACCCAGGTTTTACTGTCTTCTATTTTAATTCTGTTAAATACTTAGAAGTGGTACATAACATTTTAAATAAATGTGCTGGAAATTCTTTTCATCCTTAATCGTCTGAGCTTAGCAGAGACCTAATGCTCTAAGAGGTGTGATGTTACAGAATGACACGGAGACTGTCACCATCACAGCTTTTCGCTTAACAAAATATATATATTAAAACAAATTATTTTTAATTTACCTAATTGCATATTATATAAAAAAAAATAAGGTACTGCGTATCTTAATATGTTAAGGTAATTATGAAGGGTTGTGGCAACATGCTGTACAGTGAAGATTTTGGTAAAAAAAAAAAGTGACAAATGGTTCCTAGACAATTTAATTAGTTCTCTGAGAAACTTGAAATTACTATATGAGTAGTTTGCCTTCCTCGATTTAGTGCTGACTATGTATCTTTTCTAATTGGTCATAATACTTAATATTGTTTCCTCTAGCTCAGGCTTATTTGGCTTGCAGACATAATAAATACATAAAGACCTTTTTATGGTTGCACCAGACGGTGTATTGGTCCTGTATGTATAGGTATATGTAAATAGTAATAAATGTGACTTATTAACATGGGGATACCACTGTATTTTTTTTGTGTGTGCTGCGGTGTTTTCTTCCTCTTTCTGATTTGGGGAAGTGTGAGGTTTACTAATGATCCTCGGTATCCTAAGGCCCTCTTTCACTAAACCACCAGACCATTAGCGGGCAATGTAATTTCCCCTAAGAAAAATTCTGACGTATTACTAAAATACACCACAATTTTTTTTTCTACCATATCAAAGTAAAGTAATGATTTTTTTGCCTCCTGATTTTATATTGAAGACTTTTCACCGCTGTTTCACTCAGCAACACATATCTTCTGTTCCAGGATCTGAAATATGACGTTGGCGGCGGAGAGAAGTTTGATTCATTGACGGATCTTGTGGAACATTACAAGAAGAACCCTATGGTGGAAACGCTAGGCACGGTATTGCAGCTGAAGCAAGTAAGATCAAAATCTAAACACTGCTTATATAGAACACCTTGTGTGTTAACTAGTTCACAGCTATTTGTGAAGCACGTTCAGTTGTTCTGTATCCTTTGATGTAATATGACTTTTTTTTCTTCTATGTTTTTACAGCCCCTGAATACCACACGTATTAACGCAGCAGAAATTGAAAGCCGAGTAAAGGAACTAAGCAAGCCGGCAGAGACTGCAGATAAGTTTAAACAAGGATTCTGGGAAGAATTTGAGGTAGGTTAGCCATCTTTTGTCCGTTCTTTTGCTGAATCCGGTTAATTAGCTGCTGACTGACATTTTGCTTGCCCTACGTATGTATGTGAATGCTAAGGCTGCATTGGCAAACCATGTCATCCAAGCAAGGTCTAAATGTTCACGCATGTGTATGTTGGGGTGCAATCCTTGAATATTACCGTAGCTAAAATGGAATTAAATTTTAGCTCAGTTTCCTGTACAGAACACTTGTCAAAAGTATCTTACAATTTTCTTAATTTACCCCCTGACATAAATGCCAAGCAGCCTTGAAAGCAAGTACAAACACACTGTGTACTGTAGACAAAATAGCCTGAATAGTTAAGTTTGTTAATATGCTGCCCTTTAAATAGCTGGCAACTGAGGCATTGCGGTATTCTGGACAACCTAGAGCCGTCCTCTGGATGTACTGCTTAACGCTACCATGCCTGGTGCAGAATGCAGTGCGGCGTAATGAACTTTACCAAAGGAAAGGTCAAGTGGACCTGCTCAAGGTTATATACGTGTGATGACCAATATAGATCATAACCTTTTAGGAGAAATTTCCATGTAGCAGTCAAATCATTGTCGGGAAGTATTGTTCCCAGCACTTTTCAGAGCATTATGTTGGAATCAAAGACCTCAGTTGGAAGCACATCACACAGAAAGCTCACAAGAGGAGGGCCCTCGTCTCTTTTGTTTCATTCTGCTGGTTTAATGACTCTATTAATAAAAAGCCGTTCACTATATAGCTAGTGGCACAACATAAAAAGCTTCCTTGCTCTGACTGCCAGAGCTCTCTCAGACAAATTACTCCTGAAAGTTAATATTCCACGATACCCGATTCCTATAGCACTTAATGGAAGTGAGGCAGTCGGATATAATCCTGCATGGAAACAAAATTGTGTCTGTATCATTTAGAAGAACTCCTCAGGCCATTGTTGATGAGTCCTAAAAAATTTAAGAATTACAGGCATCATATTTTGGTAGGTCTGCCAAAATTAGTTAATTGAATATCTGGAATCCTAACTATTTTTGATATTTCATTAGCGTAGAGAAACTTAAAATGTGAATTAGCAATGTACCTTTTAATTGGGTTTTGCGGGTTTGGCACTGCTGTATTAGCCACAAGAGGGTTGTGTATTTTGAGAACACATTGACAGCGGACCTCCTTGTGACTCTGACTGCCGGGTAATTGCTCAGTCCGGGGACCTGTTCTTCAGCAGGTGGAAGCGGAATCTGAAAACATCTTCTTTAACCTACAAAAGCTAAATGTGTCTATTATTTTATTTTGATTGTTTCTTTGCAACTGTCTCCCAGACTTTGCAACAGCAGGAGTGCAAGCTGCTATATAGCCGCAAAGAGGGCCAGAGACCTGAAAACAAAAATAAGAACCGCTATAAGAATATCTTGCCCTGTGAGTATGAGTTTATTTACTAGGGCAATACTGAATCTGATACCTATGCTTACTTGTTTGGCAAGTCTTAAGCTTTTCTCCAAGCATCACCTCATTCTCTCGGAATGTAAGGGTTAGTGTATAGTGCGAAAAGAGTGTAAACTCAATATAATTATTTAATCCAATATCACATAAAAAGTTTACTTTTTCAAATGCGCATGTAAAGCCTTTGGGCTACATCTGGCCTAGAGGGCTCCAACAATGCAACAATACCAAGCTGCATACATTGGAAAGCCCCTGGTAATAAAATAACAATAAAATAATACATGTTGATCTTTACGGATTGTCTAAAAAGTTGCTGCAGCTGGACGTGCTTGCTATTAAAAGTCTATATCTGTAATTTTGACTTTTGCCTCTCGGCTAAATAAACAAGACAAACCAGCAACATGGGAACCCATGCCAGGTTAGTTCTGTCCCACTGTAACAGTCCTCGTTCTCTTATTGTTTGGAGGTAGACAACTTAGTTGCCGGCCGACCGTTTAACTTGCCGTGGGCAGCTGTGCTGTTTACCGTCAGAGACAGACTCACACAGCAGCACCATCATGGCTAAAGCCATGAACAAGTTGGATCACACCCACAATATAAATTTAAAGAGATACCCTATATGTTATCTCCGATCCTAAATCCTTTCAGATCACACCAAAATTATTAATTCAAAATGAGAGATTATATCACCCCGATAGTTAGTCAAGATATTATTTATTGTAAAAATACAATCTACAAAATATCTATATGATCTGTGCAAAAGATAAAAAAGAAAAAAATGTCTTCAAAACATAAATCATGACATAGAATACACTGCATTTAGAGTTAAATTAATCAGCATGGGACAGCACCTTTACTTCTAACAATACTATTTAATATTTTATTCGCATTTAATCTTTTTATGGTTATATTTCTATGTAGTTGACCATACAAGGGTTGTTCTTCACGACGGTGATCCGAATGAACAGGTCTCTGATTACATCAATGCCAATACTATTATGGTGAGTGGAAATCTTATTAGAATTTTCTTCAATTCAGAATAGCAGAGTGAGATCGTTATCTTACAAAGCCTCTGATTAATTAAGAAACTTTTCAATTTGTTTTTTTTCCCCCCAGCCTGAATTTGAGACAAAATGTAACAACCTGAAACCCAAGAAACGGTATATTGCAACTCAGGGCTGCCTGCAATATACGGTGAACGACTTCTGGAGAATGGTGTTTCAGGAAAACTCCAGAGTTATCGTTATGACTACTAAGGAAGTCGAAAGGGGAAAGGTATGTCTAGCATCTGCTTCAGTAGTGTATCATATAAATGTATGCATGGACAGAGGTTTAGCTCTACATACTTTTATACCTTGAAACAAGGACAGCTATAAGAATGTGTAAGCTGTTTATGATTCATTCACATGCTAATGTTGCTGTTTCAGAGTAAGTGTGTGAAATACTGGCCGGAGGAGTTTGCATTGAAGGAATATGGAGTCATGCGTGTGAGAAATGTAAAAGAAACGCCAGCTCACGACTATATATTAAGAGAACTTAAACTTTCTAAAGTTGGACAGGTAATTGTTTCCAAGAACATTATTGCTGGAGTATTGTTTGAACCATAATGCCATGGAGGATGGCGATCTGCATCATTCTTGTATAAATCCTTTTAATGTAGACATTATTTTTAATGTGATATTAATATATAGTTATTGGGGCAAAATGATTGACGGTTAAAGCCACAAAGGATCTTATGCCATTGTTAAATCCAGAGCTCTAAATCATACAATTTTTTTCCTCCCACTTTCTTCTACTAAGGGTAACACGGAAAGGACTGTATGGCAGTATCATTTCAAAACTTGGCCTGATCACGGTGTTCCTACTGACCCTGGTGGTGTATTAGACTTTTTAGAAGAAGTCCATCACAAGCAGGACAGCATTGCTGACCCAGGGCCTGTTGTAGTCCACTGCAGGTAATGGCTTAAATTTCTGTTACGAGGGGGAGGGACTGCGAGGGCACAAGGGTAATGTAATAAGGTTACATGTGTATGGTGATAGACAATTGTGAGCTCTACCCTTTGTTGTTAGAATGAAACAGTACATCCATGGATACATCCAAATTATCTAGCAGTGGAGTAGCTGCCAGATGTGCCATTAGTGCATCTAGAGGGGTTGAAACTTGTTACCACAACTTAAACTGCTTATTATTTTATGATTTATTTATTCTATTGTGTATCCATAAAAGAGCCATGTCAAATCTGGCAACTTAGTTGCATTTATAAGGCATTCACAAAAATGCTTTAGCATGATTCTCTTTCAACTAGAAAGCCAAGACCAGTGCATCATTAAGAATCTATATCTATTTACATTTCAGAACTGTTCTTGGTAGCTTGGCGAGTGTCTTAGTTACGACACACACTGCCTTCAGCGGCTGAGCATTCCCGCGACAAAGCCATGGTACCCCCGCAGAGAGTTCATGCATAATGGGCTATTGATTTTGTAGAAATCGGATTGTTTTTCGAGTGAATTTTAAGACATCTTTGACCCGGGGATAAATCTCTTCCCTTTACTTGGGTGCATTTTGTGGATAGGGTTTTCTCAACACCTTGTTTTGGGCAGGAGGAAGTAATGTCTAGTTCTTCATTGTGTGTAATAAATGTGGATGCTACTTCATGTAGAGCTCTTGATTTCAGGGTTAGGTAAAACAGTTTTCTGTTGTTCTGCTTCGTGTGTCGCAAACAGCTGGAAGACTTGTTATGCAGGTTCTGTTTCACTGTTGGTTTTTGTGACCCCATAGAAACCAATGAGTTGACCTGCCAAAAATTAGATCTTATATCTGTAAACCATTCTACTAATCTAATAATCACGTGCTATGGGGATTTTTGCCAGTAATTGGCTAACAAGTGACAGCTCTCTGGGGTACACGAAGTAGAAATGTGAAAGATGATTCATCTGCGAAACTAGAACAGCAGAGAAGTATACATTGTTACTCCCGTGGTAATATTCTTGTTTCTTTTTTTGGCAATAATCTTTATTAAACATCTATCTGGCCATAGGGCATCCTAGATTCCTGTTTTATGACTTTATTGGGGCAATGCCCCAAAAGCTAAAGCGAGAAACAAGAAACGCGTTAGGTTCGCCCCATCTGAATGCATAGGTAAGCTTATGAGTTGAAACTGCAATTTTCCCGCAAGCTCATGCTTTAAGGAATAAACCATAGAAACATAGAATTTCCACGAATGTGCTACTAGCTATTCGTCAGGTGAGAACTATTCATCCCATCTAGTCTGCCGTTTTTTTCTTGAGTTTCCCATGTATGTTTACATTTGCTACTTTATTAGCCTCCCATTAATGGTACAGGCTATCTGCTACCCTCTCAGTAATGTAAAACTTCTATACATTTCATTAAACCATTAACACTGTCTTCTCACTGCCCCCAAGGAATGCAAGTCTTATGTGGCCGACAATTGTTGTTCAGGGGCTGAGTATGTCCATCTTCTCAAAGCAATGCAATGAAGATAAATACGCGCAAGGTTATTTTTGTTTCGATCCTGACCTCTATCATCCTCTCTATTAACAGTGCGGGAATTGGACGAACAGGCACGTTTATTGTGATTGATATTCTTATTGATGTAATCAGAGAAAAAGGTGAGCAGCTTCCTGTACATCTGACGTTATACTGCCACTCGTTGCCACATGTTATTTCAGAATGTTCTGCTCTTCCGCTGTTCTAGATAGCTTTAAGGCTGACCTTTTTTAATTTCTATATGTATTTCTAATTAGGCTTCTTTTTGCTTTTGCATTTTATAGATAGTATAAACAGTTAATACTGCTGATATGTCACCGACGAATCCTCTTAAAAGAGATTGAGCATGCTGTCAGGAAAGACAAGCAATTTATTGTTCAGGTGGAAGAAGAAGGGTATTTGATTAGTTCTATTACGGGCTCATATACAAAATAATTATCAACTAAGTATGCTTTGCACACCGTGCTATGTCATGATATATTAAAACTGGGGTGGGGACAGCAAGCCTCTTCTTGATCTTATACTTGCTTGCAATCGGCTAGCACGGTGTACAGATTGACTGAGAGTGCGGCAGAATAGAATAAATCCATTTGCTCAACCTTTGAATGAAGATCCTGTTCTGTCAGGCATTCTCCCTTGTGCGCAACTTACGCAAAAAGCTCACTGAAAACCCACCTTTTTCGAGAAGCGGCCAACTTTTCTTCCTTACACTCTCAGCCATGATCCTAATCAACCTGAACGATCGACAACTTTAACAGAACCTCCAGACTCAATCAACTCTTCCACATCCAAGCTGTCCTCTCCTATTGCTTCTCTTCCCCCTCAACCACCGCCTAGATTGTAAGCTTGCAAGAGTAGGGCCGCCTTCTCCTTTTTGTTGGTATTTTTTGTTATTGTGTGTCACTTTAAATTATCCCACTAATTGTAACAGCGCTACGGAATCTGTTGGCGCTATATAAATTATGAAATAAATAATATTGTCCAGCTTCAGTATAATTTGTGTTCCCATTTTAGGTGTGGATTGTGACATTGATGTCCCCAAAACGATCCAGATGGTAAGATCTCAGCGTTCAGGAATGGTTCAGACAGAAGCACAATACAGATTTATATACATGGCAGTACAGCATTACATAGAAACTTTGCAGCGCAGAATTGAAGAGGAGCAGGTATGTGCCTTCATGCCCCTTTGTTTAAAGTATCTGAATTTCATTGCCTCTGTCCTTGTAGGAAAAACTTTCACACACAAGTAGATAAGGAATAGGACATATAGCTGGTTCCCCAAGATGTGCTGTAGAATCGTGATTTCAGGAGAATTACTACTTCCATTTTAGATTTTTAATTAACTATTTTCTATATTAGATTGCAACACCAATACATTTGACCATTTTTTTTTTTTTTTGTAGCAAACAAAATGCGGTACAAATATTAAAATATACCCCCCCCCCCATTTTGTTTTCATTTTTTCCCCAAGTATATTTCTGGGGCAGATTGATTTCATCTTGATGCCAAAATCTGCAAATAATAATAATTTTTACACTTGTAGACTTTTGTTTTACCTTTACACTTTTAAAGCATATAGGGGGAAGTGATCATAAATCAATCTTTTGAGTGAAAATCCAGTTAACATCACAACAATGCGTATCTTCCATTTCACTGTGTATGCAGCTCTTAAATAGGTCACTGCAGTTCACAATGTCTTCTGGAATCAAATCAATACAGTTCACAGTGTTGTACACAATGTACATGGCTGTGCTTGCTTATAAAATGCATCCACATTTTACTCACTTTTTGTAACTTGAATTTTTCTATATTCCAGTCATGCTTAATCATATGTAGTGGCCTTCCTACTGTATGCCGAATAAATGCATGAATGGAATTCTCCGATTTTTAACTGGTGGCTCTTCTACACTTTTCAGAAAAGTAAGAGAAAAGGACATGAGTACACAAATATCAAATATTCCCTGTCTGAGCAGGCAGCGGGGGACCAGAGTCCTCTCCCACCCTGTACTCCAACGCCATTACCAACACCTACTCTTCCAGAGTAAGTAAGCAAGGAGTCAGTTGTGTGTGTGCATCACGTAATGTGAGAAGCTAAGGATGATCCTCAATCATTAAGCATGAGGTTTGTCAGATTTGTCATCATATTGGTAATCTATGAACTGATCTGACACTTACATAGGGCACAGCGGTTATTCTGACGAAAAGTTTTAAAAGTGGTCTGATTACCAAAGCAACCACTAGGATGACCCATTCAGCCCTTGTATGTATATGGTGTATATATAAATGAGCATTGTAATCCTGATCAGAGGATGTTTGGTAGTGTTTTGCACTTTTTGGTAGTGTTTTGCACTGCCTGTTTTGTATTTACAAAGATTAAACATGTCCTCATTTGTTAATTTCATTTCTGTTGCATTACAGAATGAGGGAAGACTCTGGCAGAGTGTATGAGAATGTGGGGCTGATGCAGGCAAAAAGCTTCAGATGAATTGAAGCACTGATCATCAATCAAAAGGCTGGTAATGTATCATGACAAAATTATTTATATATATATATACATATATTATATATGTGAGCCCTTTGGAATTACTTGGTTTTCTGCGTTAATTGTTCCTAAAATGTGATCTACTTTACATCTCAGTAAGACAAGTAGAGACAAACACAATGTGCTTAAGCTAATAACACACAAACATTGATAATATTTGATGTGTTTATTGAACAAGCTCGGTCATGTTCCTAGGATGTCTGGTGTGAATGTCTTCCTTGAGGTTATTCCTCAGCATCTCTAATGGGTCACCATTGGGATAATGCTCTTATGTTGGTATGCAGTGCCCTTTTTACACAATATGTAGTACTGTGTGTTCTTCCAGAACAATTCAACCTCCACAAAATCTTTGAGTGTTTTTGTAAAGTAGCTTAATACACACCTCCAGTCCAGCTTCATCCATTAGACTCCAGGTTTGCTAACTTCTGACGCCAACTAACTTTTGTTGAAGTGGTTAGCCTACTTTTTCCAACTCACACTGTGAATTATGTATTCAACATGGACAAGAACAATACAAGCATTTGCGTTTTATTAGTGAAAAGCAGATTGTGTTTGTTCCTTATTGTAACTTAGATGAAGATTGTATTTTAAGACAAAGTGATACATATATATTCTGTTTTCATTTTATAAAAGTTTTAAAAAAGTTGGGCCAACTATTATCTTATCCCCTACCCCCAAAAATGAAGGATAATATGGTTCTAATATTAACTATTTTCTCCACCTAGATTTGAAAACTTAGAAAAGGCAAATGAATGTGAAGAAAAGTAACGGGAATTGTGACACCTGATATTTAGAGGCTCTGCCCTTTTAAAGATATTGTGTCGGACCCCTAAACTGCGAACAGATCAAGAATGAAGACCATTTGGAAATTCTGTCTCCTTTTTGCATAGCCCATTTTGGACTAGTTCATTCTTCACTATGAGGCATTTTCATCTCTACAATGTAGACCCTTATTTTAGTGAGCCCTTCAACCAGACTGTTACTTTGACAGATCTGTTCTCATCTCTAGAGTGCTCCCTGTTCTAAAGGTATTGTGAACACTCTGGGTACATATAGCTCATTGGTATGGTGAATGCACAGATTACAATGGGAACAATTTTTCTCTTTCTGTCGCTTAGACTGTGCACAAGAACTTCACACTGTAACACTTTCTTTGTAACCAAAATTCTTTTTCTTTCCATTTGGTAATTACTAACATGGGGATGTCTCTAATAAGGATATCTCCACTCTTAGCGACTTTAGCAAAGCTAATGGTGCTTGTTTTTCTTTCTGCCATAAGAGAGTGTTTCTTACTTGAACCGGAAGCCAGAAAAGGTGTGTTATGTGGACAGAATAATCAAGCTTAGTGCCAATTGTAAAACGTTAAGGTATCACTGGTGTCGATATATATTGATCTCAGCATGTTGTACCCAAAAGTCAGGTGTATAGAAAGCATTCAAGCGCACTTTACAAATGTTCAGTATTTAACCTATTCTGCTCATTGAGAGCTCACTACTCATTGCATTCATCCCTGACCCCGCGGAGGTTAGCATCCGCTGATGCCACCTGATTGAGTGTAATGGAGGAGGACGCCTTACACCAACCACTACGTATACATGCGTTTCTTAATATACAGTAGCCATTTCTAGACTTTGGGAGTAAATGGTGTGTCTTGAAACATATGTTATGTACCTGTTTCATTACAGGGCTTTTATTAACCGTTCTATTTAAGTGCCTTTACAGTCACAACCTTACCTGCAAGTATTCTGAGGCTTCTCTCAGTCCATTGCACTATGGGCCCTACACAATGAATGCAGTAACTGCAGGAGCTCTGTATTGTACCAGTTCTGTTCTACAGGTGCTTTATCATACTTTATCTTCCTCCTTTTTCCATATATTGCTGTATTCTATACATTGCTGCTTTAGCTGCCTCTGCCTTTTAACAGTACTGTACATTGGATTTCTCATGTATCCCGCTCCATACCCAGAGTGTTTTAACCCACTTTTTTTTTTTAATTTCTCATTTTTCACTTTTTTTTTTTGTAAAGTACAGCCAATCCCAAGTCTAATAAACTACAAATCCGAATGTCGGTGTGAAATAATGGTGAAAATGTTTGGCTCGTGACTAGTATGGCCACAACCAGTATCCTGTATATTTTATACATTTTTATGCAAGAACATTAATCATGCAGTAGTATTATATTTAAGCCATAAGCCCTTCAAAAGAATGTTAATAAGCAGATTTTTAAAGGGAAATGATCCTAATATTGTCTACATGTGCTAAGTTTGGTGCAAACTGACCTGTTTAAAATTAGCACTTCCCCAAGTTTTCTCCTAATTTTTGTATTTCATATTTCATCTTTTGGATTTATGGCTCACAACACACTGTCAATGCCTTTTTTAGCATTAGAACAGCAATGAGGAGTTAAACACATGTTTTCTTGTATCGAGATGCTACATAAAGCTAGTGTTTAGTCCTCTTATCCCTGCAAGGGATATGCAGAATTTCTAAGCATGTCATATTTCATTAACTCAACCCATATTTTGGTGATGATTTCCCTTTTAACTGCATTTTTCTGCTCGTTCCCCATACTAGTAGTGCAGAATTCAGATGTATAAGCTCTAAAGCCTTTATCTAGTTTGATTTTTATTTTTTAATCGTGTTTTTTTGTATCTAAAATTGACATTTATTTAAGGAAACAAAGAATATTAATCAAGTTTACAGCATTATAGCTTATCGTCAATATTTCATATTTGTTAAATTCATTTAAGGCTTTCTGATATTACGTATTCCTTAAGAAAGAGAGATTGGCTGTTTTTAAAACCTTGGTGCATAATTTATATAATTTTAAGGAACTGAGTAACTTTTTTTTTTTCATTTCTGCCAAAATCAAATTGCTTTCTTTTTACTTGTGAATTATTTTGTTTCAAAGAAAGGTATAAACTCGTTTTAAGAGGTACATACTGTGAATAACCGTATGTCTGCTTTAAATTAACCCCTATAAGCCTGTTTCCCCCCCCCCCCGCTACTGTAAATAAAGCTATTATCTATAAGGACACTTAAGTCAAGCCTGTCACATCCATAGAGGGACTAAAACTTCTATTAATTCAACACATCTACAGCAGGATTGCTTAAACTAAAAATGTCATTTTATGGTAAAGCTAACTAAACAGTGCTCTCCTGCTTTTTGATTGGATGGACGGTTTATATGATAGATCTATATACTAGATCCTGAAGGTAACTCACTCCTTTGAAGCAGATATAGATGCCGCGGTTATTCAGTAATGTTGCTTTGGGGCCTATACCTGTTGTTTTCCTTTATTTAAAAACAAAAATCACTTCATTAGTACAAATATAATCGCTTACTTTCTATGAATGTCGGGTATGTCAGAATGTTAACCTGGTTTCCTGAAAATTTACATATATAACGTCTTTTATGCTTTGACAAGGCAAATGCTTTTGGATTGTGTATAGGTAAAGATCATATATATATATATCATTGCTGAAACATGGATTTTCTTTATTGGATTTTTTTTTTAGTAAAACTAGTACAAGAACCTCTCCAACTTTTATGTTACTCTTTAGACCTAGCATTTATTATTTTTTTGATAATCGTTTGTGACCACTTTGTGCAGTTTTAGAGATCTGAGAATGTTTAATTGTACATTGTATATTTTCTATCAAAACTTGAATTTCTGGGGCAGTATTTTTTAATTTTTATTTTTTTTTTGACAATTGATTTGGCTCCTGAATTTAGAATAAAATTGCAGCCTGCGAAAGGTTTCAACAGCTAAGGTTTTATTGATGAATTGACAGTTTTCCAAGTGAACGAATGCCAGGTTTCCAGACTTTTCCAAACGGAGATGCACAATTTATGTTTTGATTATATGTGCTTACATTTTTTTTGGCTTAGTAGAGATTTTAAATGTATGCCTTTTAAGGCTGTACAAGAATTCTTGCATTTTTTCTGATTCCTGCAATATCAGCGCACTCTGCATAGGTGCTACTCAAGTGCTTTTCAAGTCAACGCTGTATATAAACATTGTATTCTGACTATTGAATGTTACGAGCAATTATGCGGCTTAGGGATTTTGGTAACCGTGTTTAATGTCTTTTTTTTGTTTTTCTTTTCCCCCCCAATTGCCATCCTCCAGAAACTGATACCTCTTAATTCTTGGGCTAGAGGGCTTATGTTTTTATTTTTTTCTACATTGTAAAAATAAATAAAAAAAAACAAAACATTTATCAGATTTTAATCTGACGCCTAATTTAGGAAAGTACCATTGATGGTAACTTTTTGGACTTGTAAAATAGTTTAGTGTCTTTCTGTCTGATAATATACAAAATTTATACCGATCATTAGGTCACAATTGCAAGACATGGTGCAACCTGCAGTACAACTAGGAAGCATTATCTTCATTTGTTGCCAAAGTGATTATAGTGGATTACCCATAAATTGTCTGGGGGATCCATCTTTTAATAGTAATAATAATAATAATAATGTCTTTTTCTCTGTATTACATTTGATATCGTTTATAAGGAGAGCCATAACAATAACGTAGCCATTATTCAGTCTCTAAAATCAGAAGAAATCATGTTTGTTTGGGTTTTTTTTGTTTAATTCTGACATATCACTCTTCTTAAACTATTTTGTGATCATAGAGTTCAGGACAAAGTTAACACTTTCTAAAATGACAATTATAAAAAAGAAAATATTGCGATGACCAGTCACCCGTTAGTGCATATATGTACAAAGTCTTTAATGTTCCATTGCAGTAAGCATGTATACTCGTGTATATTCTAGTGATGCTAATTTGAAAAGATTTACACCACTGCAATTACTTCCCGGGTTAGTGTCACATGCCTGTGCATTAATGAGATAACACTATTGATTCTCTGAGGACGCTGGACTTATTTGCTTATCGCATGGGGCAGGATTAGGGTAAAATAGAATCTGTATTTAACTCCACGTGTTTATTACCAGATCTTCTGAAAACTTATCTGAGCACACAGGTGCGTGCCTCTTCTTAGAGGAGGTCAGAATATACCATTAGGGATGATTTATAAAAATACTGTACATGCGATAGGTATAAAGCCTAAAATTTCACTCCCAGCATGGAAACTATACTAGGCTGTATACATATTTGCAGATTTTTTTTTTATTTTTATATACAAAAACTCTCCATATTCAGTCTTTGCTTCTGTGTTTAGCTGTGACTCACATTCCTTTTAAAAGTGTACTTTGTACACATTGGCACAGTCAGATCTTGCACATTTTCCATTTTTGTGCCTGATAAAGGTTTATAAGTCACCCCTTGTGTTCCTAAATTCAAAGTGGGTGTTTCTAAAGCAATGGAAAATGTTGTTAAGAAGGTGAATTGTATAGCATTCTGTCTGGTTTCCAGTATATATCATTTAGAAATGCTTTTCTTTAGAGGCCGGCTGCATTGACACTACAGAGAACTGCCATTCACATTACTGGGATTTTGATTAGGTGGCCTGCTTTCGGTTATAGACGGTTGTATCTTTGTGTTCAATGGACATAATAATGTAATAATCTCATGAATCAATATCAAAAATGAGAAACAAGGTTCAGAATACAGTAATATCGTAGAGTTCAATACAAGAAGCAGTTTTCCCCATAAGCAAATTGTTCTCTTATTTACCTTTTTAGTACGCTTAATAGACCAGCAGTGCATCTACTTCTAGCTTGTCCTTACTTTCCTTTAAAATGAAGGAATTATCTTGTTCTGCGTTGCTGAGCTCAGCAGCCTCTGGGCCGCACGCTTTGTTAGTTTCTTCTCCTGCCTACTCCTTATTCCTCAGCCTACAGCTGCCATTTCAACAAAAGAATAACTATTAAAATCAAGTGACAAGTAGCTCTCATCAACACCAGATTATTAATTCTTCTGTTGGCGATTTTAACTTGTAAAGACTATTACATGGGTGGTATGAGTTCTGAAATATACTGATGGGGTAACTGTTTAGTACCAATACAGTGCAGATATGTATGTGACGTGAATGGCAAAAGGCTCAGCTATTCTTACAGCTCAGTGGGGTTAGGTCCTTACAATGCATATTGAAGCTCAACTCCCTTGCAGATTTCCAGTCTATTGAATTCCTACCATGTAACCACTCGATTATAATCCATGTAAACTGAGCTAATTTATAGTAGAAAGCTTCAATGCATCCTGCTGGTTTATTAATACCAGATGAACTAAATATTCACTATGTGATGTCATTGTCCAGTTAAATATATTTTTAGGTGTGTTCACATTCCATCATATTGAACTTACTGATAGAAACCTAAGGACGTAAAAGCAGTGCTATATAGAAGAGTATGGAATTTTTAGTACCTTTAGATCCACAAAATACTCTATCTATAGCTGCCAATTACTGCATTTTTGAGGGATACATCTTCTATTGGTATGTGGATTAGATGTGGCATCTGTGTAGCACTTAAATATTTTTTATTCTTAGGGCTATGTTTTGGTACCCATGTTATACTTAACTAGGTGACAAAATATTGTGGTGTTAACTATGCCAAGCCTCTATCCTTCTATATGAAATATTTAAGCAAATCAATTGGATGGTTCCTCTTTTCATTTTATTAATATGGGCATCCCTTTTCCAGAGATGGTACAAGCCATTCACCAGCAAGTCTCAAATCTGCCCATGATGACACATTGTTAGACCTCTGTAACACCGCAAGTCATGCTATAGCCACAGAGGCGTTCCTGGCTCTGTAAAAAGAAGTCGAAGCAAAACATGTCATGACCATATGAGTCTTTTGAGCATTAAATAAAATAAAAATCTTACATGACGAGTAATTGTGTTTAAACCCAAAGGGACGGTAAAGCTGGATGACGTGGTGGAAAATTGAAGAATTCATTATTCAGCTTCTAAATTGGCCATTCTTGTCAAATGGTACAATATACATGATTTCATAATTAACAGAATAGTCAAAATAGTATATACTAAAGAGCAGTTGGTCTCATTGAGGCATCCGTGTCTTTGGGAGGCAAACTCTCCATTTTGTAGCATACTTGATACTTTATTATTTCTTTAATATTCAGCATTCCTGCCCTTACAAATGCTGGACCATGTATTAAAAGGAACAAGTCTACATGCTTGCGGAGTATTTGATTTGGCAGTTTAGTGAATTGCCCCTTTGCAGTAGAATTCCTATATACAAAGCTTACGATCTGTAGGCAATATTTCTGAAGGACAGTTCTAATGCAAAGGGGTATAACTGGTGTACATTCTTGTTCACTAATCTATTTCTTTCATTTTGCCTTTTTTTATGTTTATATTTTTTTAATGTCCCAAAGGAAGTAACACATTTTTTGGATCAAATGGAAAAGACATTCTAGTTGGGTTTCGTTAAAAATATTTTGTAACTAAAGCCGCATAATAATGAAGAACCATTGCAAATATTGGAAAAACTGTGCATTAGATTGGTAAAAATAAAAATGAATAAATGAAAAATCAAGTGAAAGTGTAATATTAGATCTTTACAATTAAAACAAGTAATTTGGGGAGTTATGTGTCCACGCAGTTAAGGTTTCTCACTTGTGCAGGTACCATGATTCAAATGTCAAATAATTAAAAGCTTATTTTTTTTTTCTTTCAAGCTTATGAAGTATTGTACCGGAGTATTGCCTAAATTGTAATATTGTATGGAAGTTGCTGTCCTTTAAAAGGAATGCATTTAAGATGTCATCAGTTTGATGTAAATTGTGTAAATGGTAATAACGACAAGCTGTGTTTTATTATACATTTACTGTTAAAACAGGACAAAAAATATTAAAACCACACTTTGACCACATCTATTGCAGAATATGTAATCCATTTATAAATGTCAATATGTGACATTAAAAATCGTTTACATATAGAATTTATAGTGGCTGTCTTTTTCTCTTGCAATAACATATACGGTATATAGTTTCTCACAAGTGAGTCACCCCTCAGCCGGTATAACAGTGTAAATTTGCTGTCCCCGCAAAGCCATTAATGTCCAACACCCTAAGTGGAAATGTCCAGAAGGTGCTAGCCTTCCCCTGGTGACATGACATCTGCCCACGTGTAGCAGGTAGAGGTGAGGGCATGTTCTTGGGACATGGTCCTGCAATACTGAGAGTGATCTCCATCATCGCCATTACCCCAGGCTGCTGGCCATTTTAAGGAAAGACCATTATTACACTTATGTTTAAAAGTCTATACTTAACATGCTAAAGCACTATTGTTTTTTTGCACGTTTGAATGGGCCTGTTAAGTACTCCAAGTGAGTCGTATGCATTACAGCATAACCGGTTTAACAGCCTTACGTAAAATAGGAGATGCAAAAAACGCAGGTGGTTGCCAACTGCACATTAACGCGACCGTCACATTCGAATGTATCAAGGCGGCTGGGCTGCTGTGTGCATTTCGGTTTAGTTCCAATAATTCCAAGTGAGACTCGTGTTTATTGCCTCAAAATAAAATGTTGGCGCTTTTTTTTTAAATTAAATATAATAACCCAGCTGTGGCACGTTTACTAGTGCAGAAATATGTAGATTGGCGCTGTTATCACTAACCAGCCAATTCTGTCAGGTTTTTATTGTTAAAAACTTGTCACAAGCAGAAATGTAGGGCTAGCAGTTCTATTATCAATCACCCCCTAACGTGTATAATGGGGGATTTCTCTTGAATGGATGATACGGTGATGAGGTGAAATAGAGCATTAGATTTTAAAGCAGGTTCTTCAAGGCCTGCTTAGAGCATCCTGGCCTTCCATTGACCTTTTTATTTTTATAAAGTGATTCAGAGCAGCTTTACAACAAACCGTAAAACAGGTTTCGGTTAGGTTTCTCGGGATCCAAATTAGCATTTTTTCCCATTTTAACTGCTTTCCTATGTTATTAGAAGCACTTTTGTTCTGGCTAATAGTGGTTCATAGACAGTCTTAAAAACAACATGGTTTAGAGAGAGGAAGAAAAGCCAAAATTGCAAATGCTTATACTTTGCGAAATCCATTTATCAGTTTCATGAACCGTAGAAATGTCCCTTCTAGGTATTAAAATCTGGAGCAGGCGCAGCAAAAGCTATGCAATTTTATAGCCTCTGATTTTTGGTGGCTGAAACTTCCCAGCTTGTGAAATATTAAAAGCTTTTCATGAAAGCTACCGCCAGGACCGGTAAAACGATGATAAGCACCCAGCTGTACAACATACTGTATATACTGATGGGATGATGTGCGTTTGCATTGAAGCCTGATAAATATTGGCAAATAAGCCACTATGCCAGGGTCTAGGACTGATATAAAAAGGGGTTATGCTAATTCATCAATTCTATTTAAAATAATGAGAAGCTGTGTAGATAGATAAGGGAATAAGCTAAACCATATTTTTTTTTTGCATTTTTTACTATTTATGTCATAACTGGGTGCAAGGTTTGCCCAGTAGTTGGTATTTATAAATAAAGATAGGTTTCTTTATGTAATGTGTAAGCTGTTCATAGGGCTTTCATGACAATACTAAAGCTATTATAATTAGGGTGCTTAACCCCCCTCCCTGCCCCTTCCAAGTCCACTTGGAGTTACCCCACCCCTGTGCATGGTTAGCCTTGCCCCTTACCGCATACAGAGCACTTCTTGCCTCCCACAAGCAGTTTGAGTCAGGTACTTAGAACATAGGTGAGTTGGGAGTTTAGTATCTGATATGGCCTGATATTGCTTAGGAATATATAATAAATGTTGTGGGGATGCCCCTGGATTTCAGCTTCTTTCCAGCTGAGTTATGAAGGGCTCCCCTTTGGTAGAAACATAGAATTTGATAGCAGATAAGAACTATTTGGCCCACAATTTGTCACCTAGTCTGTCCATTTTTACTGCTATAAAGACTCAAACCTTAATCAGTCCTTGGTCTTATTGTAGAATCAGGATAACTAAATGGCATTTAGATTAATAGCTAAATGGACATTGTTTTATGGCAGACATTTTGACAGTTGCTGGACCCAGCGAAGGAAACTAGCATTGTTATAAAAAAAAACCAAAATGATAAACACTGCCCCTGTGTAAAATGTGTTAGAGTGACCCTTTAAGCCCAATGATAATAATGGATAGACTGCAAAATACACATGAATAAAACATATGCCTGCACATTCAACATTTGGCCTTCACACAAACAATACTGGCTTGAAGTTTTCTTTTGTAGCCACACACTTTTTTGCACTTAGGCATTTTGCCTAACATACACTTTCAAAACACAAACACTCTTTCTTCTCCTTCATTATCTCTCCTTTCTACTTTATCTCTCCCTTTTCCCATTAGCGCTCTCTTGTTTTTCATTATCTCTTCCTGTTCTTTTTATCCCACCCCTTTCTCCTTATCTCCTTATCTTTCTCATGTCTCTCTAGCTCTCCTCTTTCTCTTTTCATTCTCTCTTCCCATCTTGCTCCCTTCTCATTAACTCTCCCCTTTCTCCCCATTTTTCTCCTTTCTCTTTGTCTCTCCTTATTCATTATCCCTTTTCTCCCCATCTCTCTATCCCTTTCTCTTTCTTCCCTCTTTCTCAATGACTCTCCAGTTTTTCTCTCCCCTCTTTCTACCTTTTTCCTCATTTTCTCTTCCTTTTGTTTTCTCTTCTTTTGCATTATCTCTCCATTCTCCCTTTCTTTCAGCCTCTTACCTTTTTCCCTCTCCCTTTGTTCTTCTTATGATAGTGGTCCTGTAGTGACGTCAGCACAAGATAATTTCCTACAAACCTCTGCTTCAGTGCTCCCTAGCTTCAGTGCTGGGGTCTTGGGTATGTCATCATATCCTGGCGCTCACCATCAGTCTCCAGCGCACATGCTATGGTAGCACTGAAGCGGAGGTCTGTAGGAAATGATCTTGCGCTGTTACGACAGTTCATTATTTGAGAGAGATCCATGATCTCCCCAATTGGCCCAGCTTCTACAGCGGTAGGTTCTCCAGTGAAGAGAGCCAACAAGATGGTAGACGCCATAAATTGTGGTGCAGACACTTAAGTTTGCATATAGACACCTTGCCAACTGTAATTTGTCTTCTACTGAAATCTACTACTTTATTTACTCAAGCAAAAATGAATTAGGGTAGCATATAATGCATAGTAAAAAAAAACCAAAATGTCTCTGGTTACTCTGATTTCTAGTATTAGCTCACTGTACCAACAATACTTTTCCACAAAGATTAAATACTACCATTAAATGTAATAACCAAAGCCAGTGTTTGTTTATATGAGCTGCTATCTACTTGAGTGTTAGCTTTTCAGGGAAACCAAATTATATCACTCTGTCCACTCAATGAAACATCTTGATTAAATAACATATACATTGACCCAATTTAGTGATCCTGCTTGTATATTCAATATCTCTTCCACAGCCGTCAACATTTATGAAAAATCTTCTCAGGAGTAGTGTGAAGGCTGCATATTTATCTAATAAGACGTTCAGGATCTCTACGATTTTAAGACCCAATCTCCATGGATACCAGCCCATGGAATACACTGTTGCTATGGCAGCATTATTGTGATCTGACACATTGGTTATTGCTCTAAATTGATATGGAGAGCTAGAAGAGGCAGAATGGCCACAAATCCTGCTTAGGAGGAGCCACAATTTCCATTAATGCTCTCTTACAGACATGTGCATCCAGTGTAATTTAAACTTAAAGTTAACCCTTATTTACTTTCCCCCCGATGGTGCTGTGTTCTGGCAGTGCTTCTGAATGGAAAGTGACTTAGTCCTCTAATCTAGGAATGCTGCTAGACAATGGGCTTTGAGCTTTTTGTATGAAGGGTATTTCTTCGGCAATGTTCTAAATATGGAGGGTGCAACAAGACCGTCCCGTAGGTTTTCATAGTGATTGTACAAAATGAAGCACTGTAGAGCATATATTAAGGGGCATCCATAGTATAGAAAACACAATCTACATATAAATAGCTTTTTCACAAATTTCTTTAATTGTTCATGATGTTGTAAAATACGCCATGTACATGTTTAGATGTATATACTTTTTTCTGTTCTGGGACTTCCACTTGGTACTGCCTTAGGAACTAAACAGGTCACACCAAAAAAAAAATATGAAAAGGCTCCAGGATAACACGTTTAAGAAGCTCAAAACCAAAAAAAAAAAAAGACGATAACCAAAAATTAATAAAATATATACCTTAATAAATTCATATAAAATGTAATTGTTGGAAAGACCCTCCGTAAATTAGAGAAAACATTAATACAAGTGTAACATTGTGTAACATTTAACATAAGAACACACAGTGCCCCCAGTTTAAAATTTCAGAAAAGGGGAAGTTCCATGCACAAAGAATACTGTTTTTTTTCTCCATGAGCATAAAATACAGAGTTCTATATAAAAATGTAGGTTAGCATTGACAAAAACATCATTTTCTTTCATTTTGCATCAATCAATGTAATGGTAAATCTGAGACTGTCATTTTTGCCGTTCGTGATACTTTTGGGTGGATACAAATAACAAAATCTCCGAAGGCTCCTTTAAGATCAACGTTCAACTGGATTCCGTAGCACTTTTTATATTGGAAATTAGCCATTCCTAGGCTGGTAGCCAAAACATGATTCAGTGAATGAATATCCTGATCAGCTGGAATTATTGATCTGACATGGCATAATTCCTTTCAATGTACATACTGTACATAATTTTTGATCTTGAAGCCTCCAGACTCATGTGTGACTGTTCCCTTAGCTAATATTTACATGTGAGGTATATTAATATACGTATTAACAAATAAAAATGATCAATTTATTAAGAGACACAGGTAAAATCAGGTATCGAGTAAATAAATAAGTAAAAAAAAAACCGTGGTGAAAGCTTTTTCTTTCTCCTCCTATTTTTTTTAATGCTTTGCTTATTTGCCATTGTCTGCAAAGACTGATCTCACACTTTGTATTTAATGTATGCACATCGAATCCCAAAATTAGAAAGACACTTTTTTAAAAGTACAAGACTTGTATTAATTTGCATAATTCAGGTCTCAGGGGGACATACTGACTTATCTTGAAATGTGACATCTTTAAAGCTACTGAATATCTGCTAAAGGAGAAAAGGATTAATGACCGTCTTTGTGCACAACCTTCATGTATCATTTTCATGAGTAGTTCTGAATGAAAGGCATACCTCCCAACATTTCTGATGGCTATAGGAGGACACTTGTGTTTTATTAAATGGTTAGAGGCATTGACCAGTAGGCAACGCATGATCAAGTACTGCTATGTGACCCATTGCTGTTTACACGATAGATGCATATGTGTTGCATCAATCCTGTATAACTTTCAGTGACGCAGCCCCTTTATGAGTTCCGTCTGCTTGTTGACGAGCAGCGGGTAGCCATGTAAGAAAGTTTCAGTCTCAACACATATAAATCACATTTTGTACATATAACAATATTGTTCTTGAGTCAGAGATTCTAGCCTGAAAGGCATATATTTTATCTATGGTTAATTAAAATACTTTCAAACTAAAAAAAGGCACCTCTAGGGTAGAGAGAATTTAAACTAAGAAAACAGTGAATGCCATGGCATTTCATGTTAACTGGTGTATACTGGATTACTGTCACAGTATAATATAAATGGTCACTGTTGATTTGCAGCCATCATTTGGACTTAAACACAACCATTGGAAAAACCAATTCTCAACCAGGCGATCAAAGCTTTTATCAAAGTATTAGTGGCCTTCCTGTTAAGGCTCTAGAAGACAGAGCTGAGTACTTGACCTCCGTGTTGATGTATTTAACCTTTGCCGAGAGGTAGCAGCATTTTGCCGAACCTGCTTCAAATCATCAAATGATGCTAGGGCGTTCCTAATAACACAGATGGTGTTGATAAGAGCAAGGAAAGAGTGCCAATATTCTTACTGGACATGATGCAAGTCTGACCGCTTCAGGAGTTAAGCAGTAGTTCTACCTACAGTCTCCTACTTGGCAAGATACACAGGTTTCCACTAGGTTGTCTTGAAAAATGATGGCATTGAAGTAATGCAAAAGACGCACAGTGGAGCCGAAAATAAAAATGGAAAGGGCAGCAACCTCTTCTGTAGCATCAGAGCAGCTATTATTCAAAGGACACAAGCCCATGACCATACATTGTGGGTGCTTGATGTCTTTCATGTCCAAACTGCTTAATAGTAATAGTTAATTAACAGTTATTGATGGAGTCTTTAGTCTGAATTAATACCTTTTGTTGGGACAAGATAGCGGTCTCTTCTTCAGGTGCAATCAGATCTCGGTGATGTTACTCCTTTAGTGGGTTTTGCTTTGCACAACACAGGTGCATAAATATACCCCTCATATGGACCATTGAGTAAAGAATGTGTAGACAAGTTCTACTAATAGGTTTTATGCAATAAAGGTCAACTTGTGTTATGTTGTTGCAAAATGGTTATACAGATTTAAATACAGTAACTAATGATTATACAAGAAATTAAAACATTTAATCTACATTAAAGCAACAAATTAGTGTGAATCACTTGTGAATGAGGATGTTTGTGTCTCCCATTCGTTGTCATAATCTTGGCAAACAAGCACTTTAAAATGCCAATTAAGTAATATTCGGCAGACATCATTCAATCCAAAATTAAATGAAGCAGCAAAACCTGACACTGTCAAATCCTGTTTTGGGTTATGTTGTAAAACGTTTGGCTTGTAGAAATAGTTTGCCATATGTTTGCTTTAGAAGTATGGTTGCAGAGCAAAGAATAGGCCTGTCATGGTTTGCCTGCATGGCCATTATTAACCCTCTTATGTTGGTGATAATTCACACAGATCCATTAGAAACCAAATTGAAAAAAGCAATTTGCCATTTGCTTAGCAGGTTTAATCATGTCTGAAGTGATAAATTAGTTCATCCCTTGTTAATTTTTTAACAGGAACACTGAATGCACTTATCACTTGTTTACGGTTAGGATAATTAGTTTCTATGCGAAAAAAAACCCCAACAGAATGGGGCAGCCTGTCTGTGTAAATCACAACTTTACCTTTGTAGTACCTCAAGGGATATGAAGACAATGGTGGCTAAACATCAAAAGGTTTAATGTACTGTAGCATTAAACATCCTAGTGGTCTACAAAAGCCATAGAACGTGACATGGAGTCTCGAATATGCTTTATATGTAGTGGTCCTGTAGTGAAAGCACAAGGTCTATTCCTGAAGATCTCTGTTTCACTGTTCCCTTGTGATGCTGAGCACTAGACTTGTGCATTCGGATTCGTACCAATTGAAAATTTACCGAATCAGACCGCCTATGAATCGTATGAAAACAAAGCAAAAAGCTCTGAATTTTTGTCCGAAATTTGTAGGTCCACATTCACTCGCACTCTCACTCACTCTCTCACAGTTGCATTCTTGTTCACTCTCTCTCACTGTCTCTGAATGTTTCCCTACCTTCTCTGCCAACCACTTCCACTTCTCCATCTTCTATCTTCTCCCTTCTCTTCTCTTTTTTCTATTCTATCTTTAATTCTTCACCTGGTATCTTCTTTCTTTGTCTGCATCTCCATGGATATAACCTGGCAAGTTCCAACAAAATGGGAGTGCTATGGTGCCGAAAGTGCCAATAGAGGGCAATATGGCGGCACTTAGGGTGACGTAATCTCCCGATCCTCCAATGTAGACTGCAGACACCACCATATTGCCCTCAGTTTAGTTTAATTATCTAGATCAACGTGACCTCTGACTTAGCTCTACCCTTTTTCCAGTTGAAGAGGTGCATACCTTGATTTATATGGTCAGATCAGCCATGAATTTAGAGGAAGATGTTAAGCCAAAGAAACGTAATTCTCTCGTTAAGTAGAGCTAATTGTTTTCAGCCTACTCTCCTATATTGCTTATTTTTGGAGTTTACTACTATGAGGTGAAGTTTCCCCGTAAGAGTGCATTTTTTATGTTTCTCGCTACCTCATATCTATACTAAATATATTACATTATAGTGATGTTTTTGTGTTTTCTTTTTGATGTTCATGGATTCCCTGAATTATATAATTAACTAAGTATTGATTGTGCGTACAACCTGTATGCTGCTGTGTACATGGTAGCACTATTTACCCACAATTTTGTATTTTGCTGGTAGTGAGATACTAGCAGGTTTGGTGCAGTTTCAGTCACTGCTTGGCGCTGTTGGTGTTTATTGTATTGTATTAAGAAATACAAATATTTATATACAAAAAAATAAATAATTGAATTGTAAGCCAAAGACAAAGCGGTAATTCTGTTTACCGACAATGCAGCTTCCATTAAGCATGAGCTGAGTTACGCAAGATATTAATTCATTTCTTGGCAGGGACATTAGTACATCACAATTTATAATTAATTTTTTTTAACCACTTCCTAAATCGTTTCTCCAAATTATTTGCATCTAAATATTTGTTAATGTGGCCCAATTATTAAATAGAGCCCTATTTTCTCTTTCCTTTCTGCTTTGTACAAAACTGTGAAAATTCTAAAGTTTTATCTCCGTTATACAGGTGTGTTAAGCATGCTTAATACCACTTGAACAATTTATAGAGGTAGCGGTATTATTAATAAGAAAAAACATTGTTAATACAAATGTGAGTATTATGTCAATTCTAAAATGTACCCTGCTAACATTCCATTGTGTATGTTGCTTACTTTATACCTCTTACGTATCTGATCTCTAAAGAAACCCACATAATGATGTTAGAGTTTACAATTAGTATTATCGTATATATGTATTAGATAAATATGTTATATATAATGGGAGCAGGAACATCTGTATTTTTGGGGGAGACAGCAAAAGTACTTCACAGGAACAAATTATTTTGTAGATAAATAGAATAAGAAACCAGTGGACTGAATTTAAAGAGCCTTTTCATGACTACATTAACTCCCCAATAGAAGAAAATAAAGCTAAAGATACAGACTGCAAACACTTGCTGGAAACCTTCATGCCGTAAAAAAAAAAGACGACATCCCAACTACATAAGGATAAAACCAAAAATAATTTATATCACCGATGAAATGAGCTAAGGAGCGCACCTTTAAGAGACAGCATGCGGGGATATGACGTCATATTTCTGTGTGCCGTCTCTTGAATGTCTCTATAGAGACTTTGCAGCTGGACAATGGGGGCCTTGATCTGGCCACCCTCCTGGTTTTATAGCAGGGGAACTGGCACTCCCCTGCACCTGCTGCCTAGGACAGGATATGTCAATGCCCAAAACACATAAGATTTAGACTTATCTTTATAGATTTATCTGAATATTATAAAAACCCTCACACACCCATTGTCTTCCATTCACTCAACAACAGAATACTATTAGTACTCTAATCCATTTATTGGCAACAGCTAGGATGACCCTTTTGCTTAAACATAAAGGCAAATGCAATGTACAGCATAATCACATTTCCAAATTTCCAAAAATAAGGCTACAGTCATTCATCTCATGCATTGTTAACTGAATTTTGCGAGGACTAGGAATTTAATTGTAGGAATACACAAAGCTTTAAATGTAGTGATAGGGTCAAATAAAGAGCGTCACAGCTAGCCACTAAAAGCATTTCATACATTGGTATAGCCTCATGCTTCCAAACTGACTCCATTAACAAGGAGTGCATTAGGATTGTCATCTATATTTTCTTCTTTTTAACTTGTGTTAGTACCACGACTGAGACTATTATTATTATTATTATCTTTTATTTATATAGCGCCAACAGTTTACGCAGCGCTTAATACAATACATAAATTCAAGGGATACGACAAGACAAGAATTGACAGACTAATACAAACCGATACATTTGGGGGAGAGAGCCCTGCTCGCAAGCTTACAATCTAGAGGGAAAAATGGGGTGACAAACATAAGGCATAGAGGAAGGGTGAGAGGTATTGTGGGGGGGTATCGATGACAAGGATGTTCTAGCAGCTAAGATGGTATGCGTCTCTGAAGAAGTGGGTTTTTAGATGTTTCTTGAATGTCAGGAGGGAGGGTGAATTCTGAAGGTTCCTTGGGAGCAGATTCCAGAGATACGGGGCAGCTCGAGTGAAATCTTGTAGACGGGAAAAGGAAGAGGTGACGAGTGAGGAGGAGAGCTTTAGCCCATGGGAGGAACGTAGGGATCGAGTAGGAGAGTATTTGCTAATGAGGTCAGAAATGTACGGAGGAGCAGTATTGTGGATGGCCTTATATGTCAGTACCAGGATCTTAAATTTAATTCTAAAGGTAATCGGGAGCCAGTGGAGGGTTTCACAGAGAGGGGAAGCAGAAGAGGAGCGACGTGCAAGGAAGATGAGCCTAGCAGCGGCATTTAGGATAGACTGTAGAGGAGAGAGTCGAGACAGTGGAATGCCAACTAGAAGAGTGTTGCAGTAGTCTAGACGGGAAATGATAAGTGAATGAACCAGAGTTTTTGTGGATTCTTGGGTGAGGAATGGGCGGATACGAGAGATGTTTTTTAGGTGCAGGCGGCAGGATCTGGCGAGGGACTGAATGTGAGTGATGAAGGAGAGGTTTGAGTCAAGGATGACCCCAAGGCATCGGGCCTGGTTAGTAGGAGAGATAGTTGTGTTGTTAATGGTGATAGAGAATTCAGGTAGTGGAGTGGAGATGGAGGGAGGGAAGATAATGAGTTCAGTTTTAGAAAGATTAAGTTTCAGGTAGTGTTGTGACATCCATGAAGAAATAGCAGACAAGCAGCTGGTGATCCGGGACATGAGAGATGGAGAGAGATCAGGAGAAGACAGGTAGATTTGGGTATCATCTGCATATAGATGATACTGGAGGCCAAATGAGTTGATTAGTTTGCCAAGAGAGGAAGTATAAAGAGAGAACAGCAGAGGGCCAAGG
>VKOC01047432.1:0-31159 GCA_009364415.1 Spea multiplicata
ACAATACATAAATTCAAGGGATTAATACAATACAGACTAAGACAAACCGATACATTTGGTGGAGAGAGCCCTGCTCGCAAGCTTACAATCTAGAGGGAAAAATGGGGTGACAAACATAAGGCATAGAGGTATTGTGGGGGGGGTATCGATGACAAGGATGTTCTAGCAGCTAAGATGGTATGCGTCTCTGAAGAAGTGGGTTTTTAGATGTTTCTTGAATGTCAGGAGGGAGGGTGAATTCTGAAGGTTCCTTGGGAGCAGATTCCAGAGATATGGGGCAGCTCGAGTGAAATCTTGTAGACGGGAAAAGGAAGAGGTGACGAGTGAGGAGGAGAGCCTTAGCCCATGGGAGGAACGTAGGGATCGAGTAGGAGAGTATTTGCTAATGAGGTCAGAAATGTACGGAGGAGCAGTATTGTGGATGGCCTTATATGTCAGTACCAGGATCTTAAATTTAATTCTAAAGGTAATCGGGAGCCAGTGGAGGGTTTCACAGAGGGGGGAAGCAGAAGAGGAGCGACGTGCAAGGAAGATGAGCCTAGCAGCGGCATTTAGGATAGACTGTAGAGGAGAGAGTCGAGACAGTGGAATGCCAACCAGAAGAGTGTTGCAGTAGTCTAGACGGGAAATGATAAGTGAACGAACCAGAGTTTTTGTGGATTCTTGGGTGAGGAATGGGCGGATACGAGAGATGTTTTTTAGGTGCAGGCGGCAGGATCTGGCGAGGGACTGAATGTGAGGGATGAAGGAGAGGTTTGAGTCAAGGATGACCCCAAGGCATCGGGCCTGGTTAGTAGGAGAGATAGTTGTGTTGTTAATGGTGATAGAGAATTCAGGTAGTGGAGTGGAGATGGAGGGAGGGAAGATAATGAGTTCCGTTTTAGAAGGATTAAGTTTCAGGTAGTGTTGTGACATCCATGAAGAAATAGCAGACAAGCAGCTGGTGATCCGGGACATGAGAGATGGAGAGAGATCAGGAGAAGACAGGTAGATTTGGGTATCATCTGCATATAGATGATACTGGAGGCCAAATGAGTTGATTAGTTTGCCAAGAGAGGAAGTATAAAGAGAGAACAGCAGAGGGCCAAGGACTGAACCTTGGGGGACACCAACCGAAAGTGGAAGGGGCGATGATGTGTTGCCAGAGAAGTTGACAGTGAAGGAACGGTTAGACAGATATGAGGAGATCCAGGAGAGAGCTGTATCTCGAATGCCTATAGAAGCAAGTGAGTCAAGAAGAAGGTGGTGATCAACAGTATCGAAAGCAGCAGAGAGATCCAGTAGAATTAGAATAGAGTAGTGACCTTTAGCTTTGGCAGAGAGCAAGTCATTGGTCATGAATAATAAGTAGTATCCCAAAGAGCGTCCACCTTTAGCAAGAACAGTCCTTCTTGGTACTCACATGACCCTGTTCTTTTCGGATGATCTGGGTAAGAGCTTATCGCAGTGTTCTATATTTTCTTATTATAAATAGAATACAATCTTCTTAATAACAATTAGTCAAAAAGTCACACAAAAAAAACATAGTAAAGCCCCTCCCCAGGCCACACCTCTTATTACACCATCAAAATAGAAGCAGACTTCATTCACACAAAAATGTATATGGTGGTGGTTTAAGTTCCTTTACTATTGGGCAGCAAGGAATACAGCATTTAAATGTTTCAGGATTTTTTTTTTATTAGAATGAAGGGTTGTTGTATTATTTGAGCCCCCGAAAACTAAAACTAGCTCTGTAAGAACTATGATTTTGCATGCAGGCTAGTGAAATGTTACTAATGAATCAAATCACTTGAGGACTGAGAAATTCAGACTACGCTACTACGTGACTGTCACACTTCCATAATTCTCCTGATTGTGCTTAGGTAATCAAAAGTAGTTATGGAAAGAGCCTGTGCGTCAACAACCAAGTGAAACGTATCGGATTCAATATTGACCTTTAAGCAGCCAGAGACAGACACCGAATGCTCCAGGTAAATCACTCCAATCAGCCTGCAATCCAAGGAACAGCCTGAAAACACCTGATTGCATGAATAGCATTTGTGAAATGTCAATGCCATAAACACTATTCCAGTTCTAAAACATGGTGTGAAATTACGGATGGAATTTGACCATATTGGCAACTTGGATCCAAACTTACCTTTGATAACACACAGTCACTAGAGGTTTACCTACCACTGCAAAAAAGACACTACTAATAGTTTATTGAAGGGAATTCATTCTAAGCAAACACAATTTGAGATTTGAGGCTTTATACCTCTTCCAAAGTGTTATGGCACAATCTCTTCTTTTCAAAGAAACGTGCCACTTGGAATATGGTACCAACTAAGCCTTCAGCAGCCTCTTGCTCAGAGTCCATGCCATTTTCTCCTTTTCTGAAACGCTCTTATACAACAGTAGGACACATGATAATGTAGACCAACACAGAGCTAACCAAATGCTGCATCTTTGGTTACCAGAAGACCTTTCAAGGTGTGAATGATGGGCTTGTCCTCAAAATGAGCCCACAGCAAACAGCATCCAATCTCAGGTTGGTTTTCTTGGAAAGAGAACCTGAATCCAATCTAAGGTTGGTTTTCTTGAAGAGAGAACCTTTGAGTACAAGGATTGTGATTTGATGTCTAATTTATAGATGGCTCATCCACCTTATATTTCCTTGAATATATATATATATGCACAGCTCTGCCAAACCTCCCACATCAGATACCGGTGCTCCTATAATCAAATTATATCTAGGTTTGCCAATTACCTTAGGATACACAATACATTTATGGGAGCAATAACCTGCTTCCGGACTACGCCTAGCATTGACTTACTCAGTATTCTTGTCCAACGGAACGCCTTGTCGCCTACAAAGCTTTTATTATACCCATACAACCCAATCTTTCTGAAATCCAGGTATGGTTGGTCTACATAAACATAATGATGACAAACCCCACGGCTTGTGCTTCCTAATGATATGCAACCTAAAAGATAAGCGTTTGCCAGCTTTAAGTTTTTGTATGTTTTTGACACGTCTTGTGCGTCTACATCTCGTAGCTTACTCAGCAGAAACAGTGTTGACCCGACAACCCCATTTGTTAGGGGACTGAGACTTTGATCCCCCTAATTGACTCCTCAAACATTCTATATTTGCATCGGCTTTCAGGCCCAGACTGGCCGTTTGGCAAACGTCCAGTGAGCTGGTAACACCACAGCCCTAACCGTACCACCACTCAGGCAGTATACCGGTGCTTCGGTGCGCGGCTGCCAGCAGGATACCCGCATCCACATGCTGCAAGATTAAGTACATTTCACTCTGCCAGATACAATATGGTCAGTTTACGGTTACTGCCCATATTGTTTATTAACCTGCTAAATATTTTATATAGAGTGTATACTACTTGCCTCACCACCTGCCTTATCATTTAACCATAATTTTAATGGTGATAATGATAGACCTTTTCATGTATACAAATCCTAGGGCATGTTTGCTTCAAATTAATTTAGTTTTTTTTTTATTAGACAAAAGGCGTTCTGCTCGTAGTTGCAAATGCGCCTTGCCACAACCATCATGGCGCCAGCAGTACACATTATACAGCTTCTATTTCTACGATTCGTCAGAGAATCGTTGCGCTATATAATTTGCCACAACCAACATGGCTTCTACAACGCTATATTTCTTATTGGTTCGAAACACAGAAATCCCGCCTTCCCCTTACAGTGATTGGCGAGTCCTGTGGCCGAATCGTATTCGGGATGCCGCAATTGGCTATCTGCACCATTGGCATTTTAAACGTCAAGACAACGCGGAAGTGAGTGTCTGAACTAGGTGAGTGAGGGCGTCTAGAACTGACGATTTAATTAGTTAAGGTGACAGTGGCTTTATAATAGCATTCTGTGTGAATAGTACCGAGGGTTCGTAACGAGCGAATTGTTTAAATATATTATTATTTTTAAACATTTGAATTCATTAGTTTTTAAGTTACCAAATCATAGTATTGTTCTCGTTGTGTGCAGGTGATGTACACTTGGTGTTATAATTCTTTTTTTTATTGAAATATTTGATAAGGATAGTGGTACAATTTAAAGATAATACTGTATTATTCTGAATGCAGTTACCCTGGCTGAGGGTAATGGAAGTTGTACTCACAAATGCCACAGGCTTAATAAACTGCCTCATAAATGCCCCTGCAATCACCCCAGTCTCTTTTTCCCACATTACTAAAAGGTGCAGGGAATGCAGATTACAACAAAGGGCAATATAAATAGATGAGCGCAGGTCAAGCACTGACATACTGCTAGGCCAGGTCAAGGCATTGTGCAGCAAAGCTAAAATGGTATCCCTAAGCAAAAATATATGGGATTTCATTTCAGGTATCTATAAACTGCCAAATAACATAGAACTTAGCTAAATCCCACACTGATCAAATGAATAATACATACAAACCCTGTAATGCAGGTATAGATCAACTACGCAACATCAACAAACCTTCTTCCGTTATAGAGCAAATAAAAAACACATGGAAACCTGGAAACATAGCATTGCAGGTATAGATCAAATGAATAAGATACACAAACCTTGTATTTGTATCTATAGAGTAAATAAACAAAACTTGGAAACATAACATTGCAGTTCTAGAGCAACTGAAAAATCACATGCAAACTCAGCATTGATGGTATAGATCAAATAAATAATGCATGAAAACCCTAAATTACAGGCATAGATCACAGGTTGCTCACACCAAAGGCCAGCCCTGGCACCCAGCTTGAATGCACAGAACTTGCCCAACACCCATATTGTACCCACAGTGCAGAATTTCAGGTGTCAGTAACAGGACTTTTGGGCTCCGGGTAGCCAGAGCCTACTCTTGGGGAACGTGGCTAGGACAGCCCACTGACATCACAGGAAACGCCCCCATTTGAACAGGAAATAGGCAGAAGTGGGGCCTATCAAGACCCCGCTCCCGCAACCCAGAGGATTCAGGTGCTTCTCCCAGAGAGTTTCCAGGTATGGTCATGTGACCCCTGATACTCCGAGTTCCGCATACAAGCAGGGAGCACGAGAGACTGCCTCCGCATAGAGATGGCTGGTGATGGGGGGACCTTTTTATCTTCCCAACCAACACCTCTGTCGGAGGAGCCGTATTGGGTGTTGCGCCCTCTGCGGTTGTACAGGTTTCACACCCCTAAGGCCAGCTCTGATTAGTCATACATTTCTTCGCAATATTTAAGTTCACCTTAATGAACACATAATAAAAAGCTAATTTTCTGTTCTGTAGCACGGGCAGGATGTACAAAGATCTTGTGGAAGAAAAGATAGACTGCCTCATATTTTACTGGGACTTCACTTACCTATTGTGTTTATTTTCTAAAGGGAGAGTTGTGATTGCAAATCCATCACGTCATTATTAATTACAAAGGGACAAACTGTCCCTGCATAATTCAGTGGATGTGAGATATAACTACGTATTATTATGTATTATACAAACACGAACTGTAGCATAAGTAACAATGCTCAGTGAAGTAAAAGAGTTGACATCACAGCCCTCCTATAAACATTCCTGTGAACTCTCCCTTTAGAGAAAAGACCCCAGCTATCTGGAACTGATCCCCCCTCATCCCTTGTTTCTAAGCCATTGTAGGTAGTTACTAAACAATCCAGCAAAATAAATGAGCCTTTAAAGGGGAGTTGTGTCTCTCGCTTCACTATACTTTGTAGCGTCAACTTCATAATAGGCAGGTCTCACAGGTCCATCCAAGCTATTCCTGCAGCAGAAGCTTACAAGGTCTTTCATAATGTATAATGAAGTCAAGAAGTTTAAACCACAGCTCTCAACTTTTCCCTTTGGGGTCCACAGAGGCTTTGGGTTTTATTCACTAAATGGAGAGTTTGGTGTAGTGTGCATTATGAAGTTCCAAACACAGGGAAGGAGGAGCTTGGCTTGCCCTGTATAATGTATAGTTAAATCAGTGAGAGTTTCCTTACACGTTGAATTGTACATCATGGTTGGCAAGCTAAAGCAGACCCACAGCATAAAATAAACTTGATGTTAATAAATCATAGGACAACTCTATGTTTATCAATAGATATATGTGAATTGAGATTTCTGTATAGAATGTGATGACAAGCTCTTGAATTTAGCATTTGGACAATCTCTCCAGGAAAAGCGTAGCATGGAATATACTCGTCATCAATTTACTCAATTTTAGAAAGGTGTGTTAGTGAGGGGGAAGCAAACAATTCTCAGGCAAAAATGTTCAAATGCGGGCAAATAAGGGCAATAATCGTGTAGGAGCTTTACAAAAGTGTGTTACATTTTCATTGTGCTTTTATTCAATTTAGTTTAAAAGATAAAAAAGCACATTAACAGAGTTGTCTGAGAAGCACTACAAATGTTAGAAAAAACTTCTATATCCACTTAGAATAGAGAACACTTGATGTATGTGTCATCTGTGATCTGATGTGAATGTTAATGTTTCCATATTGCAGAGTCTTCATTGATGGACCTGTTTGGACGAATCTTCAGTACTGTCAGTGCCGTGAGCAACCTCTTCTCGAACCCCTACCGGGTACGAGAGGTATCCCTGACAGAGTATGCGCGCTGTGTCTGCCTCAGAGAAGACGGGCGAGTTTTGCTGTATAAGGCAGCCCGATTATGGGACTGTCTTCTGCTCAACCCAAATACTCCCCAGAATGCCTACCGGTAAGTGTATCGTTTTAGAAAACATACAGAAGCAATAGGAACATCGGTTTGTAGGTCTGTAGCACAGCGTGTAGTGTGTTTCGTAACAAGCAAATAGTTTCCTTTCTGCTTTTTTTTATTTTATTGATGTATTTACTTTTAGCCTGTTTCAGTTGGATGTGGAAACGGAGGCTCTGCAGCAATTCCAGGAACTTGCTGTTAAACTTCGTCCGTTCTATGAGACTGCCAGACAGGGCCTTCGCTTGGACACTGTGCAGCAACTTACCGATTGCTTGCGCAGCCACCCCAGTTGGTCCCTGGCACACGTGGCTGTGGAGATTGGTTTGCGTGAGAGCTTCAGGCATAATGGTATTCTGAGGTATGCCTGACAAACTTGGTAATTTGTTTTAATTTTAACATGTGGCATATTTATTATTAGAACAGAAATTTAACAACAAGGATGTAGAAACAAGCATCATCAGGGACAGGACATAGACTAGCCATCTCATTTGCCTGTTACAAAGAAAACAAATTTAGTGTCTAACTGGCACAAACTAAATATCCTTAAATAACTTAAATTTCCAGGTCTAAGCTCTTGTTACGTATATTATTTAACACAAATACAGGTAATATACTTATCTGGGGAACATAGACCCCTGCAGACCAAGAGTGACTGTTGAGCCTCTGAGCCTTGAAGGTGCACAGGTAGGCTCCTTGAAGCTGGTACTGAGGACATCTGCTAATACTTTATTTACTTTATTTATTACCAGGGATAATTATTACATTGTTCTGCATGGTCATTGTCAGTGTATGCATATCTAGAAACACAAAGGTATTCCGTGTCAGTGTATAACACGAGAACATGGTGGTCCTCACGAATATACATACTTTTTTCTTATTACACATAACAATGAATGGGACATGTGGAGAGAAAATGTGCTGTATTTACATCTAGTCATTTACATTTCTTGTTCACAGGAGTGTGAACAGCACAGAATGTGATGGCGGAAGCACCCCCTTGCACCTGGCTTGTAGGAAGGGAGATGCTGAGTGTCTGCAGGAACTGATGGAGGAGTGCCATGCCCGGCAAGACATTGCTGACTCTAATGGAGACACTGTTTACCACTATGCTGCCCATCAGAATAATCCACGCATTGTAGAGGTGAGGGTACTTCTGTGTGCAGGTCCGTGACAGCTGTGTATTGATTTCACTGCTGGTTACTGTAATGCTACCTGGTGCCTGTAACTCAGGCCTCCTGTTTGTTCCAGATATCCTTCGACCCCAGGTCCACCGTTTGCTCAATTTTCCCTCCTTCTGGTCCCTGCTGTGCCTAAATTTCTCATTCCCTTTCCGCTGCCTTTTAACCTCCACTATTTATTCATTCTGCAACTTGAGCAGCTATCTTAGTTTGTGGGTGTTTATGCTGTTTTGGGGTTTTTATTCTGCCACAAGATAGGCTTTTATTGGTGTCGTTCCAACTCTGTTCCATTCTTAATAAAAAAAATGTTTGCCCTTGGTCATTAACGTACGTTCTTGGTCCCCGTTTTGATCTTTGCTTTCTTACTCCGCTCATTGCCATATCATTTCCTGTACAGTTTGACCTGTGGCTCGTTGTGCCCTCTTTTGAGTGGGTGAATCCTGCTTTCTGCTTAGTATGTGTTTCTCTGTTAACTTCTCATTGTTTTCAAACTCTGTATTGACTCTTGTTTGATTATCTAATTCTTTGATCCGTGTTTTACGTGCTAGTTACTCTGTAATATTATGTGCTGTCATGCACATGACTCGAAACCAATTTTGTTCTTTGTTCACGTTACTCTGTCGTCCTATCTCTCTAGTTGTCTAGAGTGGCTTCCCATCTGACACTCTTGTTTACCCACTCAGATCCTGTGCTCGGTGCCCTCTGTGGGTGTTTCCCACCTGAATAACAGCAAGGAAACCCCACTACACGTGGCCTGCAGACTGGGGAAAGTGGACACTGTGCTTGCTCTTCTGCGTTGCCAGGCTTCATGTGACATAATTGGGAAGGATGGTTACCCCATTCACACAGCCATGAAGTACTCACAGAAGGGGTGCGTTTAAATTGTTTAAAAGAAATGATGGCTGTCACTCCCTGTAAAGGCTGTAGCACAATTAAACTGAAGGCAGAAACTGAGCGACACATCCCAATGTTTTGGAGTTCTTGTAAAAATCTTTCACGTCCTCAGTAGTCTTCAGGGTTGGGTTCAGTGTCAAGTTTATTGTATGATTATTTCTACCTGTAGCCTCAGTGATGAATTACTATGCACCGTTTATGAAAGGTTTGATGATGTTAGTGGTTTGAATTCATTATTTGCAGGTGTGCAGAAGCGATTCTGGATGTCAATGCGAATCAGGCCAATGCTGTGGACCCACGTCATAAAGGAACCCCTCTACACTGGGCAAAGTCAGCAGAGGTAATTGCTGAACATCACACAGTACTTGCTTTTACTCCAATCTCAAGAGCATTTACAATACATGCACCAAAAACTGACATGTGACACCGATATTAAATAAACATATGCCTGGTTTATCATACACAGATGTTTTCACAACTTCTCAAATAATTGTTTGCTCAAATGTGACGCAAACATTTAGGTTGCAGCGGAAGCTGTCAGATAGTAGTAATATTAAAATAAAAATTAAAAAAACCGATTTCGGATTATTTTATCATGCTGATTTTAGTACTGATTATTTTGCTGCACTTTTGTAGCCACTAATTGTGGTTCCTGCAATACTGATCACATTGCAAGTATATACTCTCTCCCTCTAGAATTAATTTAAAACATAATTCATCTTATTGAAGCATCTATGCTGCTTCTCCTTGATCCCAACAGCTTTACACAGAAGAGAGTATTGGAGCTTCAAAGATGCAGACAGCAGGGCACCCTCAAATGATCCAGCCATTGAGTTGTATTAGTATGCCATTTCTTATTTACAGCAGCTGAGAAACTTGAAATGTGTCCATGCGCAGCAAAATGAGTTGTGTCCCTTATATTTCTGGTATCTGCAGATGGCTGTTCTCTTGATTCAGCGTGGTTGCAATATGAATTCTCTCAGTAGGACGTCAGAGACACCTCTTCATATTATGGTGAAAAGAGACAGATTTGACTGTGCAATGGTCCTTCTGGTGAACGGCGCAGATCCTAATGCCATGGGGGAACATGGTAATACGCCACTGCACCTCGCCATGAAGGTACGGCAGCGCTAGAAGAGAAGAGACATGGCAAGAATTAATAGCAGGACTTGCATTTCAGGTGGCAGAATGTCTGTAGTTTTGTGATTTGGGTTTCTTGACCTAGGAAACAAGCCCTAGCTGGTTCAGAGAAGCGGAATCTACCTTATTAGGTGATCGCTGTATAGATATAAGGAAGTGAGATGTTGCCATCTTCCTGTTTATGAAGCTTCTGTTAAAATGTAAACTGATTTAAATTCTCAAAGGTTTTATCTATTAGGAAATGTCCCTGGCTTGAGGTGTCGGGTCAATGTATCATCCCAGTCACGTGGATTAATGTACCAACAGACGAGATTTTTTCCTTGCTAAGAGTAGATAAAGGACACAAACAAATATCCGTTCAATTTGCCTCAATCCCATTTGTAATGGACAGCGTCGTTCCACTACTTTCACAAATATGTAATAAAGTACGAGGTAGCATTTTAGTTAATAAATGTTTCAATTAGATACGTTTGGTCGGTGTTTTGCTGTTGTTTTCCAAAGAAAGTATCCCAGATCCCCAATTTTTCCAAGCAGATATCCCAAGAGTAAAATTTGCATTTAGCACACTCACTTCATCCTGTCTGCTTCTTGTATGTTAGATTATTACACCTCATTAATTTGCAGTGAGGTAAACCTAATCATTTGGGTTTTATGTCTGAAACTCCAAATGATGAGACAGTCCAAAGTATCCACATTAAGAGCAGCCCATGTGGCATCTGACTTCTTGCCTTTCAACCAACACATGCTGGTGTCTTCTGTTTATTAAAACTAATAGCAGCGTTACTGTACCCCTGGTGTTACACCAAGTCAGTACCTTAGGTGGGCAGATACTCTGTTTGAGGAAACCGTGCCTGTAGATTGTAACAAAGATCATTTGTATTTTTACAGAAGGACCATCTAGAGCTCATCAAAGCCCTCATGGTCTTTGGGGCCGACGTGGAGAAGCCCAATGACTTTGGGGAAACACCCGGACTTATTGCTGCTAGATCAAGCAAAGGTGGTAAACCTATATACTTATTAGCTGATATTGGTGGGAGGGAAAGATTCTGTGTATTACCTGGTGTAATATTCTGCATGTATTAAAGTTTATTTCCACTGACGGTTATTCAAGGACATTACATACTAATCACTGCTCTGCCTTTACCAAAACAGGTGTCATTTTGCCTCTGCCGTCCGGTACTAATTCCAGATCTGTGCACTCATAAGGTCGTTTTGTAACCCGCTGCACACACATCGCGTTTAGTAATAATCACACACAGGTTTTTTCTTTCTGCCGCTCCTCATAGTAACGCTACATCTCCCTTGACGAAAACAGGATCATTTATGCATATGCTCTTTAGCTTCTCCTGTGTATATAATGTGTGTGTCTTCCCCTCGCAAAATTCAAAGGGTCCAACCGCAAGGTGATGCTCAGCATGCTTTGTAGCGTAGGAGCAGACCGCTGTTTCCCCCCCGACACCCAGCTCCCATCAGCTGATTCCTCCCCGGTCAGAGCACCCGCAGCGGACAGATCTAGAGGCATAGGTAACCATCTTTGTCTCCTCAAAAAGGAGGATCTCCCCTTCTTTGATCATCTCGCCAGTGGGAGCTCAGAAGATGCCTATCCAGACGTCTTGTATGGTGCATCTTAATTAGAGAGTGGCAGCAGTCACCCAGCGGAATATATTATTGTATTGTTCTACACATGTTCCAAGACTGTCTTGCTAACTCAATTAGCATGTGTTTTTGATGCAATTTTAATATACACTGATTAAATCTTGGGCAGCTTTTTCAATGAGAACACAGCTATGTGAAGGGTTCTATTTTAATAAGGTTTGTGCAATAGCTCTATTTCTGGCAAGACAGACATGCTAAATAACTATATACCTCATACAGATGGCAGTAATGTTTAGTGGCATACTCTATGCCTATTGCAGTTATTAAAATGCAAACAGGCATGAGCTCCCATAGGTGACCATGATATCTGTTCCTGGTTCTAGGTTTTCCTCTTTTTTTTTCTCTTTTTTCCTATTTACACCTATTTGGTACACACCATCTTTTTGTAACCTACCACTGCTCCTTTCTTCCAGGCATCTTCTCTTTATTCCTCGGCCTTTGATGTTGGGACAAGTTTTTTAATTCATTTTAATCCAATTGGCATGTAAATGATGATGGTGGTGTGTGTGTGCGCGCGCGTGTGTGTGCGTGTGCGTGTGTTTTCCTCGGTGGAGCTGTGTATGATACTGCCCCATGTGTGGGATCCCTTGATAAATGTGTGCAGTAGGGTATTTGAGTTCCCTGGTTTGGTATGTGCCAAATGCGCATCAAACTGCTTTCTTTACTTTCTTGACATACAAAACCCTCTTTTCCTTTTATTTTCCCTGTCTTCCCTGGGACTGTCCCAGATTTCTCGTATTGTGGACTTTTTAGTGTAAGTGTATGTCTGTCGTTCAGGTTTTCAGGATGCTGTCTACATCTCCACTGCCCTCAGCAGCATGTTGGTGTCCCATGACAGCGTGGACTTCAAAGAAGATGGCTTGAGAGTGTAAGTTACGCTTGCCAGACTGCAGTGTAATGTCTTAAAATTGCTAGAGATCAACACCTGGTTTTGACCTGGTTGTGTTATCTATATATACAGTAGTTGGTTTTAAGAATTATGGAGCGCGAGGCTAGAGTTTGATACCTCGGTCCTGAAGGAACCAGCAGACTTCATCTATAGAGAGGGGCTGGGTACAGATCTGGTTGACAAAGAATAATTGATTTCATACTAACTCTGACACGTTTTCCAGACGGGACCGGCTTCTGTGTTTGGATGGTGGTGGGATTCGAGGCTTGGTTCTGATTCAGTTGCTCATTGCCATAGAGAAAGCAGCCGGTTGTCCCATCAGGGAGCTCTTTGACTGGGTTGCTGGAACCAGTACAGGAGGTATCCTGGCACTGGCCATAGTACACGGTAAGACACTAAAACACATATGATAACCTTCTTACCTTTAAGCAGTTTCAAAATGAAAAATTTGTGTTGTATTAAATGTTGCCCTACTGCTGATAAAACACCTTTTGCTTATAAACAGAGCATTTATCAAAGGCTGATGGTCACTTTTTTCTGATTGGCAGCTCATTTTGCATATTTAAGTTCTTCTAACTTATTCTGCAGGGACACTGTTGTTATTATTATCGATTATTTATATGTATTGATGTGCTTATGAATTTGAAAGATCCTTTACATGCCTATTACTCTTATCTTAGATGCCTTTGAATATATGGTCACCACAATGTTCTGCTTCCATCTTAATAAGTATAATAAATTATTTAGTTTAGATATTTTCAAATATCTCACAGTATGATGGAAAGATTATTATTATTATATATATATTATAAAATATTTTCAATGATTATAATAATATACACAATATTCACATTGTTTTTACTTATCTGTCCTACCATAGTGTTTTGGTATGTCGTTATGGATTCCTATGCAATAAATGCCTGTTTGTTTCTGTCTTCCATTGGTCTTGCAAGGAAAATCCATGGAGTATGTGCGCTGCCTGTATTTCCGTATGAAGAATGAGGTGTTCCGAGGCTCTCGACCTTATGAGTCTGGCCCCCTGGAGGAGTTCCTAAAAAGGGAATTTGGGGAGCAAACTAAGATGTCAGAGGTGACAACTCCCAAGTGAGTGTGAAAACTAGACCATAACAAAAGCTTGCATTCCTTTTTCTTAAACCAAAATATTTAAAGGGAAGGTTTTCGGTAACTAAACCTTGATGAAACGGAATCAGCTTATTGCAACCCCTTATAATGCATATTTAGTATTGGGAAATGTTTCATCTTACCACAAGTCTTATTTTAGTAAATCAACAAGTTTTTAATAAATCAACACCGATGACATAGGAAAAGAGAGAGTTAGATAATCCGACAAAGAAATAAACGCACGCTGACACATAGAGCGTATTATTCATATACAGTGAAGCTGGGAGATTTGTACATGCGCTCTTGTCTGCCCATGTTGGTCCCCGACAATTTTAGTTTAGTATGCCTTGCCTTTATCTCTTTTACTTCTCTATGGCTCTGTTGATTTCCCCACACTTCATAGTGCAATCCCTATATATATGCCTGTTATGTATTCTTTCCATGTATAAGTTTCCCTAACAGTGGATTAGAAACACAGAAAAGTGTCCAAATATCCCTAAATTTTACTGTATTGCAATCGATTGCTCCTTTCATATAATGTCTTGCGGTGTAGGTATGCCCTTCATGATGTATAGTTTTGATCTCTTAATGTTATGTTTGTAGAATGGACTCTTTTTATTTTAGAATATTGTAAGCACAATTAAGAAAGGGTAATATCCATGTATCGCCAGTCTATAAAACATTCATAAGTGTGTAAATTAAATATTATTAAGAGTATATTGACTAAATTGTTGCGCATAAAACATACCAATCTGTCTTAAATATTCTCTGTTCTACTACAGAAAACCACTTGTATAGATTTAACCCAATGACCTCATTACTAATATAATAAAGGCATAATATAAAACAATCTAGAAAATGTAAAATGCTGTAAAATGCACAATATCCGAATATCTGACAACATGGAAAGACAAAACTCTTAAAATATGAAAATATTAAGATATAAATGTAAAAAATCTAAAATAGGTTGGAAAAAAACCTCAATGAAATGAAACTCAGACTATTTTTTTTTCTGAATTAATGTGCTTTGTTTATTAATAACTGTACTTTCTACCTCTACCTGCCTTTCACTTGTTCCATCTGACTAGGGTAATGGTGACGAGTACTTTGTCAGATAGACACCCTGCAGAGCTTCACTTCTTCCGAAATTATGATCCCCCTGAAACAGGCCGAGATCCAATCTTTAAGAGGGTTGCTAGCTTTCATCCTGTAACAAGACCAGAAGGTAAATATGGACATACACTACCATTCAGAAGTGTGGGGTCACTTAGATATCTTCTTGTTTTTGAAATAACATTAATAACATCAACTGGATCAGAAATACATCAGCAACCATCACTCCTGTGTTCCATTAGCATGTTGTGTTGGCTAATTCAACTTTACGTTTAACAGGCTAACTGATCATTAGAAAACCATTTTGCAGCCAGAATCATATTATAGGTTGGTTAAATAACAACAAAAAGCCTGAATTGACTTACTCTTACAGGTACCCAAACGATGTGTGTTAAGAAGCTGAGCATTTTATACACAGAAGTGATATGGCTTATATTTATGAAACTAAACTGATTTCTAGTGCTAAATGTGGAGATCAGCAGAAACGCGTCATTGGATTCAATCTCCTTTGCATACAGGAGTTACGTATAGAAAGTGATTCTGGTGCAAAGTTTGAAAGTGATTTTATACTATTCCTCTTGACAATTCCATTGGTTACTGTAGTGAAATTATCACATCAAAATCCCTTTCAACACTCCCGCAGTACTATTTTTTAATTAATTTATTTATTTATCTTTTATCTTGATCAACCAAGAGTAGTTCAGTGGTGAGCTACTAAATGTGGGAAGTCAATAAACCAATAAGCTATTCCTGTTGATTGCTCCTTGTTTAGCATTTGCTATCATGGCTCCAGTTGTACCGTGATATTCATTATTTTCTCCAAATAACTAACAAATAATTTTAATTATAAAATGAACATACCGGTATTTGGAGTTACAACGCCACAGTGTCCTATTTGATAGCCTTAATGGTGAAGGCCTGTTCACCATTGACTCCTACATAATTATTTCCCCTTTCCAGCAGCGGATGTTGAGGGAGAGGTAGGAGAGAGCTTGGAGGTGCCTTGGGAAGGTATGGATGGAGGTTCCCACTAATCCTCGCCTCCTTGTGTCCCCTTTTGGTTCGCATCTTTAGACAGGCATTGGACAGTATTATTTAATGTATTTAAGAGAGTAGGATGACAATAGCGTCACTTTAGTTCTAGACTTACAAGTATGTATCTATCTTTCTAGAATTGGTGTGTATAAAAGTAGTAATTATTTATGATAGATGTTGCTTACCCCATGCCTGACTAGACCGGCAGCGGTATCTCCTCCACGCAAATAGGTACTTCAAGTCTGGATGTTTGGCTGCTTTCAGGTAGTCCATAAGGAATAAATCCTTATATGAAGTGGTCTGCTCTTCATATGAGGATTGCTTTTATTTTCTTACCCCGAGTACCTTCAAGCATCCAAACATCCAGACTTGTAGTAGCTAGTCTTCCACTGCTTTGTTCGCTTCATTTTGCTTAATGACCTGTGAATTACTATGCAAATTGGTTATACACCTATGTGCATATATTGGCATTCCATCTTTCTGTCATCAATTATTCTTCTCTGCCTCATTGTGTCCATTGGATGCTTCTTTTGTCCCTGTCTCTTTGTATTGCCTATTCTGCTCCCCTCTCTTGCTATACCCCTGCCGCTCCTTCCCACCGCAGAGCAGCTTGTGTGGCGTGCTGCCCGTTCCAGCGGAGCTGCACCAACCTACTTTCGCCCCATGGGACGATTCCTGGATGGTGGGCTGCTCTCAAATAATCCCACATTGGATGCCATGACTGAAATCCATGACTACAACACATGCTTGAAGAAGAAGGTGAGGTTAAATAGCACGTATCTTTTTTAAATTCAATAGTCTTTAGAGTGCGTCAAGATTTACAACTAAAAGACTCCCAAAACCAAAGTCTCTAACTAACCTTGTGGTGACAGAGTGGTGCTAATCCTTGCGTTCACTCTTTTTTTATATTTGAAGGGAAAAGGTGACCTAGTGAAGAAGCTGGGTGTGGTGGTGTCGCTGGGCACTGGAAAGCCTCCTCAAGTCCAGGTCAGCTCAGTGGATGTGTTTAGACCATCCAACCCCTGGGAGATGGTGAAGACCGTGTTTGGAGCAAGGGAGTTGGGCAAGATGGTGGTGGACTGTGTATGTATAGATCTTTTCATATAAGTGCCATTTGTTTTATGGTTGGATATGGTTTCCAACTAAAGTGTGGATCCCAGCAGAAGCTATATCTTGCCCTTTGAAGGATGTGTATGTAACCACATGTGGTGGCCTTTGGTGAATTTGGGGACAGAACAAGAACACCACTGCACTGAGCAAGTGGCTTTCCGTGTCCTGGATCCTGACCATTCTATGGCAGAACCAAAATGAACCAAAAATACTGCAGTACTGTCACTTTTCTGGGTACAGATATCACACAGACATGTGAGGGTTGTATTGGTTGTTTGTATCTCAATGTGCACCCCACCATTACTATCTGCTCTCAGTTCTCAGCATGCTATTGATTGTTTTACCGCAATTGACTTTCCAAACAAGATCTCATAGTCTAAAATTAGAGCTTCAGATACTTAGATGTAATATAAATGTACATGAAGAATGATAGAAAATAGATTTGTGCAAATGGACCAGAAACGATCCAGAGAAGTTTTTCATGAGAGTAAAAGAAGCAACAAAATTCAGAGCTCTTTGCTTCATTTTAGTTTCTTTTTTTTTTTTGAAATTTTGGAAAAATTAAATTTGTGTGAATCTGAATGTCTAATGAAAGCATTACAGTAAGATCCTCTGCTGCATTGTGTTCCGAGCACCCTTTGTGTTTAAAGCCATCCTCTTGTTTTTCAGTGCACTGATTCAGATGGGCCGGCTGTCAGCAGGGCCAGAGCATGGTGCGACATGATGGACATTTCATACTTCAGGTGAGACATAGCTCCTAGCACTACATCTAAAAGCCAAAGCTGTAGTATTTGTATTTTGATATTACTAGCCTTGGATGTTAGTTGTAATATGTTTGCTTTGTGGACTAGCAAGCCATATATCACCATTAATGGTGGGAGATACTTTGGGAAGCAGGCAAGAAAAGAACAGTCAATGTTGGGGAGAGGAAATATATGCAGGGGACTTCTAAGGGGCAAAACAAATGAGTCATGCGCTATGAAATAAAATCAGATAAGGGAGAGAGAGAGAAAAAGAAATGTGAGCCATGATACAATAGAAAAAGGAAGAGAAATAGAGTTAATAGCAGTCCTAGACTTGAAAAAGCAACATATTCTACCCACTGGTGAAATAAAAGCTACAGTTGGTTGCAGAATAACAAAAAGTGAAATGCAATTGATATGTATGGGCCAATAATAACATTATTTTATATTTGAAAAACATGAATCAACAGTTTTACTTAAGTTTCTCAAGCAGCAGTCATCGTTCTGGGTGTTGTTTAGATATAACTTGTATTTTATGATGTATTGTTTTAATGGACCTGCTTGCAGGCTCAGCCCACAGCTAGAAACGGATGTCATGCTGGATGAGGTTAGTGATGCAGTGCTGGTTAACATGCTGTGGGACACTCAGATATACATCTACCAGCAGAGAGAGGTCCTGCAAAGGCTGGCTAAGAAACTACTGGAGCCTTGAAAACCACTGGAACCTTGAAAACGGCATCTGTGTGCATCCAAAGTGTACACCAGAGAGATAAAGGTACAGCAAACCTCATAACCCCTACGTTGTTCTCTCCTCCAAGGCTTACACTTTGTAGGATGAGATCTTACATCTTTCAGACAGGTCTGCTTAAATAGCAGACTCACAAACAGCAGCCTGAAATGAGGCAAGAACGTACTACACTGCAATCCTATATATTCCTTTTCTTAGCCATTAAGAGCACTGCAGATGATCTACTGGAACATTATCCATTCTCCTCTGGACACTGTTCTAAAGCAAAGCATAACTTGGAATTTCCTGGGAAACTATACTGGAAACGACGTATCTTGTTCCCTATGTATTGCCACATTAACGGTTATGTATAAAAAGTGATTCTGGTGCAAATAATGTTATGGTTTGCTGTATTTACTGTGATACTACTACTAATTAGTGGTCAAGCTTTAATGATAACTTTGTTAAACTTGATCCAATATTAAGTTTTAAGGTATTTCTGTACTGTGTTGCCAGCTCTTTTGGGAAAATTGTACAAATCACAAAACAATCTAAGCACCTTAACTTTTAGATTAGTTGCTAATTTCAATGCTCTTTGTATAATTATAAAGTATAAAAGTAAAATAATATATAAAATAATGTAACAGCTGTGTGAAAAATGCGTTAGAGTTGTTTTGGAATTTAGACCACATGGACTCATCATCTTATGTGGAGAACAAAACGTCGAGCACATAAAAAACCATAATATATCTGTAGCATTTTTATCCTGCTGAAAAATGTTTTATTCACAGCACTCATGATATGTTTGGTTATTATCTAATTCTTCCTTTGCAGTTTCACAAACGTTAAAACTTAATTCCCATTGCCTACTTAAAATTTTTAATTTTAATTTACTTTTAATTATAAAATTTCTTTGGTTCCATCAAGTTATAGGCATGTCTACATCATATTTTTGTTGGAAAATTAAGAATTTTAGTTAGATTTGTCCTTTAAAACAAGCACTTATGGTTGAAGGTCTTCACATTCAATTACATAGAATCTGACCATGGCCATTCAACTCATCTAGTCTGACAGTTTTACCTGATTTAAAGACTATCCCGTGCATGTTTGAATTCCCTCACCGTATTAGTCTCTACCACTTCTGATGGGAGGCTGTTCCAATTATTTGCCATCCTCTTGTCCTCTCTACTCTTAATTTAATATATTTCACTAACATGATGAGAGTGTTCGTGCTATATCTGTTCTACAAATTCCTTGTATATCCAGGAAAGGATTAATGTCCTAAAGTATGAAAAAGCCTACCACTGCTGTTTGTATGGAAAAACATCTCAGAAAGTGACCAGGTTTGGGCAGAATCTTTTTGATCCTGTAGTATGGGAAGTGGATATCCATGAACTCTTCACATCAACCACAGTGGAGGGTGTATATGACATGCTTAGGCTGTATCAATTAATTCCATGCATGTGTAGTAATTTTATTTAAATTCATTAATGAGTTTCCATGGAAAAAATAACAAGTCTAAACTGTGGTTAGGTTATCCAATATACCAGTAATACAATGAAATGGATCAGTGAGACTATTGTCAACATGTTTAATAAAAGAACACTTTTGTGGCTGATATGGCTTTGTTGTTATAGACAAATGATCCCTGGGGAATATGTCCCCTCATTAATTTATCTGAAAAGGTGATGTCTTGGGATAAATAGACTGTGTATTGTGTGTGTTTGTGTACTTGCCACAGATGAATGGGACCTTCAAATCAGATCTGTGACCCACTGAGCAGTGGCTAGGCACGGATTCCAGTAACATTCATACTTTGTCATACACAGAGTGTCTGACTGGTTATTGAAAATTAAAATGCAAACTATTTGCAGTATGATGAGCATACTCCTAACGTTTAAACAGCTCAATTAATGAAAGACAGATACTTTTGGTCATCTAGTATATGTGGACACCCTTCCTTATCATTGTGTTTTAGCCACAACCATTGCTAAGAGGAGTATAAAATCAAGCACATAGGCAGACATCTTCATAGACAAACATTGGCAGTAAAATGCTATCTGGAAGTCGGATGGTTTGGCGAATGCCGGGATAACGCTCCCTACTTTAATGCATAGTACCAACTGTAAAGTGTGGTGAAGGAGAAATAATAGTCTGGGACTGTTTTCATGGTTTGACCCGGGCCCCCAAGTTCCAATGAAGGTAATGTAAGTGCTACAGCATACAAAGACATCTTAGACGATGGAATTCTTCCAATAGTGTGGCAGCAATTTGGGAAGGTACCTGTTTCAGCATGACTGTGTTCCTGTGCACAAAGCAAAGGTATATAAAGACATGGTTTGATGGGTTTGGTGTTGAGGAACTGCACAGAGCCCTGGCATCTGAGATGCAAAGCAGCAGAGCCCCCTAAGTGGATGGGGCTCTCCTGCTTCGCATCCTGGCTCATCCAGAAGCTGTGGTGTTTCTCTAGTCCCTCATCTTCGAAACTCTACCTTTTCTCCCTGGGATACATCAATAACATCCACAATCTTGAGTGCTCCAACCCTGGTGGCGTTACTGTTTAGTTAGCTCAAGTGTATGAGGACCTCTCTGACGAAGAGTACATTTGCTTTTTCATGTTAGTAATAGAGATAATGGTTGTCTATACTAACTTTGAGTAAAAAATTGACATACACAGTTAACAATATAATTAACAAATATGGCAAGGGTTTGCGCATACATAAAAGTCACCAGACTAATAACCACTGACAACAGTAGCAAATACACAACAGATATAAATTACTAGACTAGACAATGAGCCATTCTTAATACACATACAAGGGAAAACATAAAATTTGAACATCACATTTGGACACAACTTCTAGTTGGTCACACTGATTGCAACACTGTCCAATAATAGTGCAACAGTGGATGGGTGTATATGGGCAGCTGTGTGCGTATGAGCAGGCGTGTGTACATGGGCAGTGTGCATATGAGCAGGCATGTATATATGGGCAGTGTGTATGGGAAGGCATGTGTAAGGGCATGCACGTATATATGGGCAGTGTATATGTGTGTATGGGCAGGTGTGTGTATGAGCAGTGTAAATGCATGTGTATGGGCAGGTGTGTATAAGGCCAGTGTATATGTGTTTGTGTGTATAGGCACGCATGTAAGGGCAGTGTATATGTGTGTGTGTGCATGCAGGCATATGTAAAGGCAGTATATATGTGTGTATATATGGGTAGTGTATATGTGTGTGTGGGCAGTATATACAGTGTGTGTGTATGGGCAGGTGTGTGTATGGATAGTGTATGTGTTTGTGTGCATGGTCAGGCATGTGTTAGGCCAGTGTATCAGTTTGTGTGTATATACGTGGATGCATGTGTAAGGGCAGTATATGTGTGTAATTGGGTAGTGTATATGTATGTGTGTGTGTGTGTGGGCAGGCATGTGTAAGCCATAACATTATAACCACTGACAGGTGAAGTGAAAAAACACTGATAATCTTGTTAGCATGGCACCTGTCAGTGGGTGAGATATATACGACAGCAAGTGATTATTTTATCCTCAAAGTAGATGTGTTAGAAGCAGGAAAATGGGCAAGCATAAGGATCTGAGCAACTTTGACAAGGGCCAAATTGTGATGGGTCAAAGCATCTCCAAAACAACAGCTCTTGTGGGGTGTTCCTGGTCTGTAGTGGTGAACCGCTGACAGGGAGGCCAAGGCTCATTGATGCACGTGGAGGGCGAAGGCTGGCCCGTGTGGTCAAATCTATTGTAGCTACTGTAGCTCAAATTGCTGAAAAAGTTAATGCTGGTTCTGATAGAAAGGTGTCAGAGTACACAGTGCATCACATTTGTTACATATGGAGCTGCGTTTACATCACATGGATGGCTAGGTGCATCACTTACCTGGAGAACACATGGCACCAGGATGCACTATGGGAAGAAGGCAAGCCGGCAGAGGCAGTGTGATGCTTTGGACAATGTTCTGTTGGGAAACCTTGGGTCCTGCCATTCATGTGGATGTTACTTTAACACGTATCACCTACCTAAGCATTGTTGCAGACCATGCACACCCTTTCATGGACACAGTATTCCCTGATGGCATTGGCCTCTTTCAGCAGGATAATGTGCCCTGCCACAAAGCAAAATGGTTTAGGAATGGTTTGAGGAACACAATGAGTTCAAGGTATTGACTTGGCCTCAGAATTCCTCAAATCTCAATCCAATAGAGCATTTGTGGGATGTGCTGGACAAACAAGTCAGATGAAATGTAATCAATGCAAAGTCCCTCTTTGCCATGACAAATCATGTCAGTTATTCTCTTGTTAACACAGAGAGGGGAACAAAACATCGACATTTTGGGCCCATGGCCAGGAGACTCCACAGACCTTAAATTGTGCGCACGGGACCCCTCCAGAGACGGACAGTAATGTCCGGCGCTTGAGGAGCAGGCTCGGTTGGGGAGATCAAGGATCTCCCTCTAACCGACTTAAAAATAATCAAGGGAGCAGGAGGTCTGTTAATGCAGACCTCTGATCCTGCTCCCTTTCGATGCGCGCAGCTACTGATGCTGTGCGTCGGGATTTGATGTCATATCCTGGCCAAAACACTAAAGCCACGCCCACCGCCTTCACTGCACCGGAAGGACAGGACACACAAGAAGAAGGGGAAGAACGAAGAGGAGGAGGAAAAGTGACAGAGAAAAGGTTGGAAAGCATTCAGTGAGAGTGGATTAGTAAGTGTGTGAGAGTGTGTTATGCTGTAGTTTATGCTGAATGTTTGTGAATGAGTGTGTGTGTGTGATAGCATGGATGTGTAAGTGTGGGGGGTAGCATGGCATAGGGAGGCTGAAATCACATTCCTATCATGCCCAGGTTCTAGTATGTACTGGTTGCCTGGGCATGATAGAACTGTTAGCTGTTAGCTAATAATATATATTAATATTATTATTGCATTTTTCTGTCAAATTTTGGTGTGTTACTTACTTTTATATCATGCCAGGGCGGATTGGAGAGGTCTTGAAAAAGAAGGGTCAACACTGCAAATATTGACTGTTTGCATAAACTTAAAGTAATTGTCAATAAAAGCCATTGACAGAAGTGCTTGTAATTATACTTCAGTATACCATAGTAGCATCTAAAAATATATCTAAGAACCAGGGGAGTACCTAGAGTATTTGGCACCTGGGGCGGATCCTGTATGTGGCACGCCCCCCCAACATACACTTTAAAGCTGGATAGCTTCTACCGTTATATACCGGCGCAGACACTGAAGGTGGTACAGCATTACTGTTATGATTATATACTGAGGTAGACATTGACGGTGGTACAGCATAACACCTATCACTATATACTGAGGCACACATTGACGGTGGTACATCGTAATCCCTATCACTATACATTGAGCCAGACACTGATAATAGTGCAGCATAATTCCTATCACTATATACTAAGCCAAACATTGATGTGGTGTAGGCCTACCACTTCATTGTCTGGCTTAGGGATGTCCCGAAACGAATTCTGGACTGAAACCGAAAATGCAGCATTTACCTGGCCGAAACCAATATGACCCCCCCACACCATAAAAAAAATCTAACACTTTTATTTAAAGTAAGTAACACACCAAAATAGGCCAAAACAATTAAATAACAATTAAATTAAATAACAATATTAATATATATATATGCATATTAATATTGTTACATATTAATGATTGTTAAAAGCAATCACATTCCTATCATGCCCAGGCATACCCAGATTCCAGGATGTACTCGCAGACTTGGCATGATAGGAGTATGATTGCCCTATCTACCCCTTCTCACTCCCTTCTGCCCTATCTACCCTTTCTCACTCCATTCTCCCTATCTACCCCCTATCCCCCCGTCTCACTCCCTTCTCTCTATCTACCCCCTCCTATCTACCCTCTCTTCAGGAGTCCTGCGGTGGGAGTGCAAGGCCTCTGTCTCCCAGCTATGCCACTGTATGGAACACTATAGAGTGATGGGAGTTATGATGTACTTTAGAGCATAATTATATAATGAAAAATACATTGGAAATGGTACAGCATAACACCCATCACTCTCACACACTTACCAATCCACATTTACCAATCCACAGATACACTAATCCACATTTACCAATCCACACATACCAATCCACATTTACCAATCCACACTTAGCAATCCACATATACCAATCCACACATACTAATCTACTCTCACTGTCACTGAATGCTTTCCTACCTTCCTCTTTTCTCCTCACAGCTCCTCTTTGCTCCTCTTCTTCAGTTCTTCTGTCTTCTTCCGGTTCAGAGGGCACGGACAGTGGTGGGCGCGGCTTCAGTGCTGTGCGCCGGGATCTGACAACAAACCCCGGCGCACAGCAGCTGTTGCTGTGCGGATCGCAAGGGAGGGGTATCGGAGGTCTTTAACGGAGATCCTTGAACCGGCTTAAAATCACTCAAGGTAGCCAGGGGTCTGTTAAAGACTGCGATACCGCTCCCTTGCGAGCCTGCTCCTCCAGCGGCGGACATTACTGTCCGTCTCTGGAGGGGTGCCGGCAAGTTGGCACCCCCCCCTGATGAGCGGCACCCGGTGCGGACCGCCCGTAGCCCCCCCCCCCCCGCTAGGTACGCTACTGACTACACTACGCTATTTTAAATGCTTTTGTTTTTAGGCAATGTGGTTAAAATGTATACTTACAACTTATAATAATTACTAATGTTTTGGACAGGAAAATTGACTCCCATGATTGTTTTTCTGTCACAAACCTCACTAGGTAATCTTTAGTTTTCTCTTCTACTAGTACTGGCTGAAAATCCGCTAGGCAGCAGTTCTGTACACTAAGGAAAAGAATGCATAAGGTCCATAAGGACTTCCCCAAATGAGCAACCATCTATTCCCGGGCAAAAGCAGGAGCTCCAGCCTTACCCCAGAAAAGCCAGTCTGTGTCTCCAGAAATGTAAGCCAGCAACCCCCTCCCTCAAGACTAAATGGGTTTGCTTAACATCCTGGACAAAGATGGAAGAGGCCATCAGCCAGATAATGGACACAGAGTTCTGTACCATGGGCCTTAACTGTTATCACTTGTATTATTGTTTTTATCTCTGTATGCTCCATGGATACAACTAAAAGGTGGAGTATACTTATCTTTTTCGTTTAGTATTGAAGGAGTGTGTCTTACCTTTTTCTCAGTCATATTCTCAACCTTAGCAGGGATTGGTCCCATGGTTCATCATTTTGGTCGGGAGGAAGAAGCAACAGGTCTGCAGGAATTCTGATCCAGGTGATTGATGTTTCAGGTGTATTGTTTTCATTGTTGGTTGTACCCATACACAAGTCTGTATATAGTTGGTTATACTGTTGATATAGTATAGATATGTTTTGTGTTTGATACCTATGTTCTGTTTTGTAATAAGCCCATCATCAAGCAGTATGTAAGTGTAACACCTAAACCTTTCCAACCATGCGCTATGCTGTCTAAAACAGTGGATAAATGCAAATGAGGAATTCCATGTAACCTCGGTAAGGGATCATAAAGTGACATATTTCATGTGTCTTAGCCAATGAAGAGAGCCCCATGACAGAATAAGGAAAGGGGCAGCATGACCGGGAGTGCTGGCGAGATCAGGGCCAAGAAAGGGCTGACATTGCCAGCCGCAGGGTAGTGAGATGATCTGTGTGGGCAGGATCAGGGTAGCAGCAGTTACAGAGCCAGTGGATAAAAGGGGAAGGCTACCCCTAGACAGCCTTTTTCCCCAGTGTTTTTTTTGGACGAGAAGAGTGTGACCAGCAACGGCTTCCTACCCTCTCCACTAGCACCCCAACTGAATAGAGCCAGACCAGCCACTGGCATCAGAACACCCATAGCCTGAAAAGGGATGGCTCTGGGTAGCTAGAGCCTAAATGTTCCCAGGTATGGATACAACTAGCTCTGCCTCTTCAATCCCAAAACAATTCCCTCCTGTCTTCTACAGTACATGAAGAGGAAGGTTTTCAGGCATGATACAAAGTCAAGCTTAGTATAAATGGGTGATAAGGAATTAAATGGTGCACAATTTCACAGATACACATTCATAATATTCCATGAAAATCACACAAACCGACACCATGTATTCAAACCATGGTGCCCTTTTAATACCAGCTATTTCCTGGCATTAAAAGGGTTAATTATTTTATCATTTTTGTTTGCCTGGCCTTCTTGTTGTTCAGTGACACAGTCTTAATGACTTCATCATATTTATTTAGGATTAAGTCCATATTGCCTCTCTTTTTAAAATAAACAGCCTAGAGATTACTAGCATAGATGAGAATAAGCCTTTAAAAGAGGAATGTGAAGCAAGATTTATAGCAACATGCATTCATTTATTTCTAGGGCTTTCAAACTGAAAACCTGTCTTTCATTCAGCACCTTTCCATTTGCATGCAGGTTAGTGCCAGATGCCAAGTTATGCAGAAGGAAGCCTAGCACTCAGCAGAGAAATGAAGAATTCATTCAGAGATGACAGCTATTAAATATATAGGACTCGCTTGAATGGCTCAATACAAAACAAACTGGTAATCTGGAACAATTACTCCCAGCTCCTATTCACTGAGCCTTTTGTGTATGTAATAAAACAGATGCAAATAAGGATATAGAAATGTTTTCGACAGGCAGGACAATAAAAGGTCATAGGATCACAGCGTTAAAGTTACCGCATAATAATGAAGTATATTCATTATTTATTCTTACCCTTCCCTTTACCTTTTGCATCTCATCCTGGAAGCTAACATTTTTATGACAGATTTAACAGGGCTAATGACATGTTGTAAGACATGTACGGGTCATTGTCAGTAACAAAAGGCAGCATTAAGGGCCTCTACAACATTGTGCAAATTAGAAATTAGGGATCTGTTTGTATGCGATAATCCCTTGTATATCCCTTGTAGCATTTCACTTATTACTGTAAAAACGTGTGCTCAGTCTGTTATGTTAATTTTATACGCCATATTTTCTCCTTCATTTCCGTTCCGCTTAGGGGTGTACTCACTTTTGTTGCCAAGGTTTAGACATTACTGGCTGTGTGTTGGGTTATTTGAAGGGGACAGCAAATTTACACTGTTATACAGGCTGTACACTCACTACTTTACATTTATTCAGTGTTGTCACTATGTTGTATAGCTATAGACATATATATATAGAGATATATACATACAGTATTAATAATAAAATAATGAATTAAAAAGTGAGAGCGATGGCTGTGGATTGCACCAGCAGCCCCAAGCAGATGGGCCACATTGTAAAATACAATGCAGTATTCAACCATTTGGAACCTCTGGTGCACAGGATTACCGGTATATTTTTGCACCTGTGGCTGGCCCTATTTCTTCACTGATGTCTCTCTTTTCTGTAAGCGTATCACAGTGTTCTGCAGTCCTAAAAGTCACATTGTTGGGTATATAAATGGAAGGAAATTTTTCATTTTCACATGTTTTCACAAGAAATTGTGTAGATGAGATATGAATGTTTTTTCCCAATGCTTACTAAATTGAAATAACTTTCCAAATATCGGCAATTCACATGAATCGAGGAGGGACCCCTAACAAAACAAACAAAAAGAAAGCAAAGTGCTCCGAGTTTTACATTTTAGTTTTGTTGGTGCTCTTATCCCCCCGCTCTCTGATTCTACATCCTCTGCCAACTGATCAGTGTCCCTGTCTCAATGTCATATAGCTCTGCTACTTATCTTACAATGTTTTTCTTCTTCTTTCTTTTTCTACTTCTCAGTGGACAACAGGCCATGACCTCCAGGTGAACTTTTACAAATGTCTCAGTTGTATATAAAAACTCTTCAATAAAAGAAAGAGTGGCTGTATCAGATGTGCCAGATGTGATGTCACATCCGGCATGTGCCAGGAAGCTGATCGGTCTGTGCTGCCGCTGCACGGATCAGCGCTTCTGTTGCGCATTTAAGTGGGTTGCTGAACGGAGATCCTATGACCTCTGTCCCAGAGGCAGTGAAGCAGTGCCATGGACAGTCACTCTTTAAGATGTGATTAAGGTGTGGTTAAGATTTATATTACAGGTTAAGCATACATAGTCAACACCATTAATATCCTTGTTGACACTTCGGAATGCTTGACAATTATCTTCTTCCCTGACCTTGGCAATATAAAGTACCAGTATCCACAAATACACTCTCTGCGTACTTCTAAGCATTTAATTGAATGATACGATGGATAACTGGGATTTTCTAAGAGCATGAACCATAAAGGTAGACTTGCCAGAGGCAACACATAATATGTTCTTTGAGAAGGTTTTTCCCATCTTGGTGATTTCATTGTTTCTTTTAGAAGGTAGGAAACAGTACTATAAAAAAGGGATGGAAAAGCACAGCAGGTTTTGTTTTTCTCACATACGACCGGTAAACGCTTTGAGATGTTGTAGATTTTACTAAACAAAACACATGATACTCATTTGCAGTTACATAATATGTGCTCCTTTTGCCCGTGTCACTGATCACCGTTTCTCTGTTCCTCAATATGACTCTGAGGCAGAGTCATATTGCTGCCTAATTAGCGTGATCAGCAGACTTTGGACATCTGCCATTTTTTATATCATAGAGGGTTAACCCCCATCCTTTTTTTATATCATTTAGGAGATTTGGGTGGGAGGGTTTTGGTACTTTGCACCAAAAATGCTCTTTTCAACCCTCATTTATCTATGATGATCAAGTGCAAGGTTAGTGGCGTAATTAATGGAGGAGATAGCCATTGCTGGTTAATTAGATAGGAAAGTATTAAGATGTGAAGGATTACAATGAATATTCCCTCTAAACTGTGCATCTGTGTGTACCCACACACATTGCGTAACCAGTGTACAAAGGAAATTTATGTGTACACAAAGGTTAGAAGGGCTGGACTGGCCTGCCAGGATACCATACTATTTCCCTTTAGGCTGCCTCCCCTGGGGACTGTTCTTGAGGCCAACCATCTAATTCAAGTGCAGCCAAGGCATCCAATGAAGCTAATACCGCAAAAGAGATTTATGCCATTTGAAGTACAGCTCTCCTCTCACTCCGCGTCTGTCAGTCGGTGCCACACCGGATATGCCTGGCTGACGCACAAAGGAAGACCGCAGTGCAGACTGCCAGACTGCCAGACTCAGGGGACAGGGTGGTCAGGGGAAAACATTGTTTGTGTGAATATCAATGGGGGTAAGCTAAGAAAAGAGTATGAAGCTGATGGGAAATAATGGTTATGGAGATGATGAGAAGTTATGTTAGGGGACATGAAGACGGAGGGTAATGATGGTAGAGGATGGATGTTTTGGTGATTGTGGTATGGGGAACAGCATGAGATTGCTCCGTGCACCAGCTACTTAAAAAGGGAACATTGGTTAAGATGTGTCACTTCAAGAGGTAATGATATGGTAATGATACACAGGAAATACCATAGAACCCTTGATACCACTGTCTGTTATGTGCTTGTCATGGTTTCCATGTGAGTTATCACGAAAGCAAGGTATCTGCAGATGTGAGAGTACTTCTGCAGGGTCATCACTCTGTTGCTTAACTGGGTATTTATGCCAAGTGGTCAGTTATTCTTGATTGTCCTCAAGGACTGAATTACACTTTTTTTTTATACATGATAAGATTTATTCACATATGCAATGATTCAGTGGCTGTATCAATGTACAAAGAGGTTTATGAATTGCATGGATAGTGTGGCCCATTTAAAAAAGCCAGATTAATCTTAATTGTAGGTACAACTGTAATGTTGAGGCTCGCCTAAATTGAGGTCCAAATGGTCATCACATTACTGTGTCAAAAAGCTTTATTAATTCATTGTAATTGTCCATTTTATGGCATTATATAGTTGATAAACAAGTGACATTTTTTTTCTCATATATCTTAAAAATGTGACATATTCCAGATCACATCTTAAAACCCATAATTAAGTTCAGAGACTGTGTTAATTTGTACTTTACCTTAATGAAAGGTCATGATCCTGAAAGGACTTACATTTGGCATAATGATATGAATCAAGTAAGAGTGGGTGTCTACGTCCCCTACGTTAAATGTCAGCATTTTACTTATCAATAGCTGTATGGCTCTATGCAATTAAAAGGTCCAGCTTTGTGGAAGCCTGAAAATAGCTTGACATGTGCCAACCTCCTCCTCCTGGGTAAGTGAGATGTTTGCCAGCTGAATACAAAGATTTAGGCCTACATGCTCTTTACAATAAAGGCCAGACAAGACAAGAGCCTTTAGAGTAATATAATGCTGATCTTTTTAATACATTTGCTTCCACATTTTATGTAATGTTTGCATTATCTAAAGAAGAGATATGATTCTGCTTTAATGACTTTCTTTAAGAGACTAGAGTTGTTACTTTTAATCTGTTTGTATTGCATGCCAGTGCGATTAAGTTGATGGCCACATCAATGCTCCAAACTCTTAACTGTCAGTCCATCTATTATTCTCTTTTGGTTTACGCTTACATGTGTTAGCTATTCTGTATCTTAACTTTATTTGTTTCCTATGCAAGCTTTCCTTTAACACTATTGAACATTAAGGATGAATGGTAATTCTCACGCTCATGGTCATCATTGATGTTTTAGAACAGATTGCTGACACTTTAAAACAGAATACATTTACCGTATATTCCGGCGTATAAGACGACTGGGCGTATAAGACGACCCCCAACTTTTACAGTCCAAATATAGAGTTTGGACTATACTCGCCGTATAAGACTACCCCTCTACCCAGCGTACAACAACCAGCCAGTCACGGCAAGCGATGTACCTTACCGGTGATTTGCTGGTTGTTATACAGACATATACATACATACACTCCCCTTACACACACACACACACACATATAATATATATATATGTATATAT
>VKOC01047433.1:0-55801 GCA_009364415.1 Spea multiplicata
TAAGAGGAGAAGGTGGGGGGGAGGGGAGCAGTAAGTGGATAAGTCGGTAATGGAGGTAGATGACACACCACGCCGGCCAATCTTTATTGTAATTACTTGTGAAATCTTGTTATCTAATAAGGGAAATCGTTTCTCATCGCTTCCTTGCTCATGGTTCCCTAAGGAAGGGTAAAGACCAGAACATAGTGTGTGAGGAGGAAAGGGATAGAAGCTAAGAAAAAACAAAGGAAAATGAGAGAGACCTAAAGATTGGTGACAGAGAGCTGAGATTCATCTGTGAAATTGGAAACTGAGGTAAAGGGGGCATCACCAGAAAATCAAGATGAGATAAGGCAGAAATGAAGCAAAACATACCGGAGTCCAACAATTTGAAATGGCAATGAATTAAAAATGAACAGCGATAAATGGGCAGTCATTTCCAAACTTTTGGGCATCTTTATCACCCTAAATAATTTTGGACACCAACCTCTCAAAAATGGCATAGTCTGGTTTATAAGGATGTCTGTGGACTGTGTGTGGCTAACAGCAAACAGGAGTATGTTGATTGTTCACTAACTAGTTAGGCTCACACTCTGTCACATGATGATATTTAAGCCTATAACAGAACGCAAGAGCACCTGAGTATAGATACCTTTATCCAGAATGACACTCCCCAACTTCTGTGTCCATTTATTTATATATCGCCCACATTGTAAAATGTAAATTGTTGGGCATGTTCCTTGATCTCCAGGAATTCAACATTACTACACAGTGGGAACCACACATCTGGTGTACATAGGATGGGAGTGTTCCAAAAAATGAGAGGCCAGAATACACTTCTAAAGGGGCAAAAATGAAATCCTGTCAAACTAACTTAATTTTGTTTTTTAACTGGGCAGCTATAATAATAATAATGAATGAGGTGTTGATAAAGCATATCTAGATTTCTGTAATGTATTAAACGCTGTCCTCCATTAAAAGATTAATTTGCAGTGTTTGGATGTTAAAAGAGCTGAATTGATAACACAATTATTGACTGACAGGAGGTAGAGGTTTGTAGTTATGGTGTATATTTGGAGAAAGTACTTGGTACCAGTAGGGTACCTCAAGGATCTGTATTTTTAATATATATATTTTTTTATATTACAGAAGGTTTTAGTGGTAAGGTCTGTCTTTTTGCAGATGATTCAAACGTCTGTAACAGGGTAGACCTTCCTGGTGGAACAAGTCAAATGGCAAATGAATTAATTAGAAAAATGGTTGAGAGTGTAGCAGCGGGAGTTTAATGCATGGGATAGACATAAAGCTATTCTCATTATGGGACCAGACCGAGGACTGATAGGGGTTTGTATCCCTTACATCAGGAAAATGGGCAGAGTAGATGGGCTGTATGGTTCTTTTCTAAATCCCTATTTAATTATCATATGGTCCTCCCTGTACACTTCTGACCTTATTATGGATTCCATGCATGGTCCTCACATTCCCAGAATATCTCTTCATTCAGTCATGAGGCCCCTTCTCTTCTTTATATGAATCAATAACCCATCCTTGCTCCTTTTCCAAGTTATACATGATTTCTCACCCATCATAGGACCTCTCTTTTTGTTGGATCTCTTTCACTACTGTATCTGTTCTCTTAACAACACTCTACAACACTTTCTTCCTTCTTCAACACCCTTACCCTGCTGCCCACTCAGTGTTAAATCCAGTCCTCTTGCCCTTATAAAACCTTTTGCTACCCCAATTATTTTTTGTCTCCTCTCCATGCTCCAGAACATATATTGGGCATTGGGATGAGAACACTTAACTATCAATGCTTTATTTAACTTTAAATTCCATGGTCAAGAGAAGGGGAAATTTCTGTATCAGCTCCCAGGAGCCGGTTCTGTCCCCTCGCTCTGTGACTGAGGTTGTTGGTCTTGTAATGCTGGGCTGTCAGTTGCAGGGCTTCTATCTTTATACGGTGTTTCATGAGAGGTGCTGAGAGACTGAGATGTCGCAGAGGATTGCGGGGAGCTGACTGTGGTTAATGTAGAAGGATTTGGCTCCTGTGCCTTCCAAACCTGCATGGTGAAAGGAGAGGTTAAGAAGACTTTGCATATCATCTCAGTATCAAGCTTTCGTAATTGCACGTACGCATACCTTTCCATAAAACTTGGATACTTTTCATGTGCTTATATTGAATACACAAAGTATGCAAGACACATACTAGATTTGGGGGTTAAGCCAATGCTAGCTTCAATAGAGAAAATTTATCGTACAAATAAGAGGTTCACCTCTCTAAAAAAGAAGTTGGCATGAGAATTGCAGTTTCATCTCACTGACTTTACATTACAAAAGACCAACCCCTCCAATAATAGCTTGGATAGTACTGTAAAAAAGTATATTTAAATTTAGTACTTGGAACCCAAGTCAGCCATTCCTGCAGATACATTTGCCAGAATTACACTATAGAAAATTCACAGTGAATTCAAGGAATTGAAAACATACTACTCCTGCTTCAGTGAATGAATTAATGCTATTAACACCACAAAACCAACAGGTAGGTCTTACCCCTACACATTGTACATTATTACACATTATACATAGATACATGCATGTACTGTACAGTCATGGCCAAAAGTTTTAAGAATTAAACAAATATTAATTTTCACAAAGTTTGCTGCCTCCGTTTAGATGATGGCAATTTGCATATATTCCAAAATGTTATGAAGAGTGATCAGATGAATTGCAATCAATTGAATTATAACTGAATTCCCTTAACTCAGCCAAGGGAGTGGGCTCACTCACAAAAAAATAAAGAATGGTACAACACATCCTTCAAAATCAACTTCTCCCAACCATTCCAGAACAGTTTGGTGACGAACAATGCCTTTTCTAGCATTATGCAGCAGCTTGCCATAAGGCAAAAGTGATAACTAAGTGGCTCGGGGGAAAAAAGCATCAAAATTTTGGGTCCATGGCCAGGAACTTCCCCAGACCTTAATCTCATTGAAAACTTGTGGTCAATCCTCAAGAGGTGGGTGGACAAACAAAAACCCACAAATCTTGCATAATCAAACTCCAAGCATTGATTATGCAAGAATGGGCTGCCATCAGTCTGGACGTGGCCCAGAAGATAATTGACGACATGCCAGGGCGGATTGCAGAGGTCTTCAAAAAGAAGGGTGTAATGTAATCGTCAATAAAAGCCTTTGACACTTATGAAATGCCTGTAATTATACTTCAGTATACCATAGTAACATCTGACAAAAATATCTAAGAACACTGAAGAAGCAAACTTTGTGAAGACCAATACTTGTGTCACAGAAGTTGATGGCGCTATATAAAACAATAAATAATAATAATAATTCTTTTGGCTGTACACACATAGCAGACTTTCCTCTAGCATTACTTATTCTTTGATACTCATGGCTTTCCAGATTTTGTGATTTAACCCACTTAGCAACCTGACAGCAAAGTTTCCTTTTATTTTTTTACCAGTATATTTTCTTCTTATTTAATTATTGTACAGAAAAAATACATCCCTTCTGGTATAAAGACAGATTCTGATACAAATATGGAGAGCACCAAAAAATTACCTAAAGTGATAGATTCCCTTCTGTGAATGCACACATCCTAGATAATGTACTTTATTTTATGTGTATGTGTGCTCTTTTGAAGAAATAGGCCAGGGACAAAGGACCAAGGTGAAAACCCTGGGGCATAAGTGAGGGTTTTTGGTTTTTTTTTAAAATAAAATCATAAAAATGGGTTGACTCATTTATTAATGTTTAGATTATCTTTATCATCAGTCTGTGTGTTCTGACAGCCTTTATTTTGTTACCTCATCGTATTTCCGGATGCTGTACATATGGTCCTTGTTCATGAAAGTCAACAATATCCAGTCACAGAGCACAGATCCCTGGAAAAGGTTAAGCAGGTTAATGACCAATGTATCTCATTACCTCGGGAACATGCATGATGCAGCTTGTTTACATAACTGTAATAGCCTAGGACTCTAATTGTAGATTGTACTGCACGAAAGGGGATTGTGATGTGAAAGAGTTAATAGTGTGATGCAGGCATGTAAGGGTTAATTGTTGAGGAAAGGGTTAATATGATGTTTTTCAGCTATTCTCTGGCTAAAAGTATAACAGGAGCTTTAAACCAAAGTGATTTACTATAGAATGATATCATGTACAACATCAACATGGCTAACATTGTCCATGAACCTAGAATGTTGTTGACAGGATATGGAGAACAGTAAGAGGATCCAATTTTGCTTAATAAATAGGTATATAAATACGTAGACCGATGAATATATAGACACTTTTTGTATTGCTAAATGATATAAAAAGTGGGACATTTCCAGCAATGATGAGACTCGGCCACAGATCAGTGCATGGTGCCTGGCACTACCTTTGCAGTATACCGCTTTGAGCCAAGGGCATAACTAGAAACCAAAGGGCCTTGGTGTGACAATTACATGACCCCGATACACTCCTGTCTCCCCGTGCCAGTTCAAAATAGTTCAGGGTAGGCCCTTCCAACCTGGAGCAGAGCGGTCCAGGTCAGAAAGGCCTTTTCTAAACTATTTTAAACTGGTACAAGACGACAGGAACAAGGGGTCGCAGGGGATCCCTGTAGTTACGCCAGTGCTTCGAGGGTCTCCCATTACAGGAAGGGATGTAAGCATAATCTAATTCAGTCCTTTGATTATTATCCATGTATTTTAATTTGGTTAATAAACTATATGCATGACTTCACTGAGTGAAAGTGTCATCTCTGTATCCTCACACCTGTTAGCCCCAGCCTGTCCATGCAGAGGTAGTCAGTCCTGGGTTAAAACATAGATGAACTCCAACTGGGAGTTGCAGAGCACCTATCGCTAAAGTGTGCAACCCTGTAAAAGATACAGAACATACTAATACTATATTAAGATAATTAATATGTGTGTAATTTACACACTTACATAAAATGTGAATAGTGAAACATGGCTTTGAGCGGGTGGAAATTCAGGCCCAAAGATGATACTAGGCCTGATCATTTCTGATGACCGCTTTGCCATGTATAGCAGCTTGACCTGTAGCGAGCTGATCTTGTAAGATATTAAAGCCCCCCCGGCCGCCCTTACAAAAAATTACTGCAGTTTTTCTGAAGTAATACCGCAGTTTTTTGGACATGAAAAAACTGCGATACTGCACTTTTACTGCAGTATTACTGGATATTTACTGCAGTTTTACTGCATTTGTACTTCACTGTACTGCAGTTTTACTGCACATTTACCGCACCTTTTTTTTATATTGCAAACCTACAGTTGTACTTCAAAGTACTGCAGCTTTATTGCATTTGTACTTCCGTACAAAAATAACTGCAGTACAACTGCAGTACAGTGAAGTACTAATGTAAATGTGCAGTAATACTGCAGTAAAAGTACAGTATCGCAGTTTTCTCATGTCCAAAAACCTGCAGTATTACTTCAGAAAAACTGCAGTAATTTTTTCGTAAGGGCCGGGTTATACTCAATAGGGTTAAAACATAGCATACTTACTACACCAACAGATGTCAGGGCTGTGGCCAAGTTAATGATAGTCGGAATTAGACTGAATTTTCCAGCCTGGAAGAGTGAAGACACCGATTAGAGTAAATAATGCACATGCCTAGCCCTCTTACCATGTAACCAATTCCTTCTTGGCTGTTGAAAGGAATACTCTAAACAGGTCAGTAAAACCCAGCACTAAAAATGTTACATATAAAAAAAATACTCGTTTTATCTGTTTGTACATAAAATATTATGCTTCTATTGGGTTAATGCACTAGAATAACCATTCTTTCCAGGAAATGTATACATTTCACAAACTGCTACCCAACACATCAAAAGTTCTTCCTTGCAATATATGTGACATATGTACTGTTTTACACTTTATATTTGCTGGTTAGAAGAGTGCGTGAAAGTGTCCATACAGGCGTGTGCAGTCCTGGGTTAAAACATAGACGATCTACAACTTTCTATGGCTGGCTAAAAATGGCAGGAGCTGCAGATCACCCGTAGCTAAAGTTCCTCAGGTTGTGCAACCATGTAGAACATATGTTACATGGGCCAATGTTGTTAGCCTTTATAGAAAGAAAACACACAAACAACACTTTGCTGTTACTGGTTTATTTAGGCTGTGCTACTGTCTGAATCTTTGATGTAAAGTAAGTAAGTTTTACTTCATTCAGAGGGTGGTAAATAAGGGGACGTTAAAACATTGAGGCCCAAGGTGACGACAAGAAACTCCAACACTTTTCAAAACAAGGATCTCTGTTACTTGCTACTTTGTATCTATATGTTTTCTGAGGAAAACAATCTAAAAGTAGGCACAAGTGAAAGCAAAAGCAGGGACAAGTCTACTTTATAAACATACTAGCCACGTGCCTAATCTTTAGGGGGCACCACCATAAGAATACCTCAGATGTTGGAAGCTTTCCTCCTACATTAAGTTAGCTAAGACACAGCATAATATGCCACACATCTTATGACCTGACCTTTCCTCTTACCATCAAAGTGGGGGCTTAAGTGTGGGGAATAAAAGAGTCTATAATGGAAAAATGTAGAGTTTCAAAATTAAAGGCATCAAGCCGAATGTGTCAGTTTAATGCAGGCAGGATTAGAGTATATATCCTGAATATAGAATGTTATCCCAAAGATTGTTTGTTGATACTGCTGAAGTCAGAAGACAGACAAGATATTTGCGGTACCGTCTGCGAAGCTTTCAGTGGCCAGTCATCAGCTGTGTTCCAGCAGAGCCACCTATTGTTGACGTGCAGTTTCTTCGTGTTAGTAACGCTGGCACAAATGATTACCTATTTCCCACATACAGTTTTGTAAATGTTTGCACCTACCTGTCCATGCACAATTACGTCAATGCGGATGCCATAGACCTTAATGAGGGTGCGAGACTCTGTGCCATTCCTATTATAATATTTAGCATACCTGAAAGAGAGGAGAAAGTATGTTTGAAGGATACAGGTACGATCATTTAGAACAGAGAGGAGTAACAGGGAGATGATGTCAAAGAACCTGAACTAGATCAATTCTTGGGCATTTACACAGCTGTTCCATGGGTGAAACATGCATGCGTTTCTATATCCCATTTGTGAACCTGGTTCTAGTCTGGTGCCGAGACCAATATGCCAACAGTATTATCAAACCAATTTATCACAACCCTTTCTTCCTGGCACAGATGTGACACCAAGCTACTGATTTCCCATAAGGGAAATCCTTAAGAGTATTACCAACAATTGTAATGATAGTGCTATGGTCTAAAATTGGAGTTGAAGTGATTTTATGAAGATTGCTCATCTTTAAACACAATATTACTGAAATGATTACATTTCTTTATAAGGTGCCAGTGCTGTACTGTTTAAGAGTCTGTAAAGCTATTACTTGGCTTGCAAGATAAGATTCCAGAGCACATTAAGTAGATGTTTTTTGTTGTTGCCAGAGCTCACTCTGCACCAAAGCAGTGTGAAATATTACATCATTTATTATTACAGAAGTGCAGGAGAGGTTTCTCAGTCATCCATTATCCTTCTGTATTAAATGCCATTTGTGGATGTATTTGTCTATAATAATATCTGTTATGATGTTGCATTTGACATTATTCATGAAGCAAAAGCGTATGTTTTAATTTAGCGGTTCATTAATTATATTTTTTGGATTAATACACCCAAACATTTAACCTTGTGTGTCTCTGTGGAGCACAGCACAGTAGTCGCCCGCCTTACAGTTAGAAGGTTAAAAGCTGCTGTATAACACTGGTAGATTAGCATGGTGTCCTTCATGTTTTACTCTCCATTTAATGATATCTCAAATTATTGAGATATTGGTTTATTGGTTATTTTCTCACAACTGGAATCCCTGCTTGAATACGAGTTACTTTATCCAGAATATCTTTACCTTCTAACATGTTATGGTCTCTATATTGCTAGAACCATGGTTGTTATTGGTTATTAGGGTTAATGTTTGAAGAGTTTGAAAGATGAGGCCATTTACATTTGTTCCATTTCTACAAGGAAATGGACAGGCCTGGTCCAGCGCCCTTTACGCCTCCCACTTGCCATTAGCACTGCTCTCTACGTTATAGTACGTTATAGTATGTGTCGCCTCCCACTGGATACACACACATGAAGGCTGCAATAGGTGGGTAATGTAAAACGGTAGCACGTGACTGCGTGTATCCAGTGTGCAGCCATATGCACATGATTTATTGGCTGCTGGCCTCAAAGTGCCATGGCCACTTTTTTAAATAATTTCTGTTCATGGATATATATCCAATCCATTCTGTATGATTTCAATTACTCAAGTTTTTTCTTAAAAGGTTTTATATGTATATATATATATACTCATACCTGGGAACTTCTGGGCTCAGGCTACCTGGAGCCTTTCTTTGCGGGACGCGGCCAGGACTGCCCACTGACGTCAACGGGAAACACCCCCATTTAAAGGAAAATGGGCGGGGAGCGGGGCGTGTCAAGACCCCTCTCCCATGACCCGGAGGATTCGGAGAGATCCCAGGTATGCATATACTCATGCCATGAAAATTCACAAAGGGTGACAGCAAAACAAACACTGACCTGTAGTTGTAGCCGGATGACAGTTTGTTCTGCAGGTCAAGACGCCGAAAAGAATATTGTGGACGGCATTTTGAGGGGTGTAAATCCAGATTGCAATTCCAATTAATAATCACCCCGATAATCCCACCCTGCGCAAGTAAATAGACAGGATTGTCAAACCAATATTTTCTAGGGAAATACGTAGCTACTGGTGTTGTAATAAACAACACTTAGGCAGTGCTACATACAAGCAGATTATATCATGCCATTTTTTTTTTCTTTTACTGATCCATATAATGAAATATAACCTGCTTCCATTCTCCCTTAGATCAGCAAAATTTCTGAGTGAAACACTCTGCAGTCTTAAATGTGCCTGTCCATTTTTGTTTCATGGCACATTAGGCCGTCTAACAAGCGGGAGCATCATTGACACTGATCCGTTGCTAGAGAAGGATGCTAGGGAATATGAATGCAGCTCTAAAATTTGAATATATGTGTTTATAACATGACATAGTTGATTTTATTTAGTTAATAGACCTTTGGTATTCTCATGTAGAAATCTTTGGTACAAACTGCAGAGATTCAGATTTCCCTCATTGATAGAAAAGTTTGTTGGTGGTGATACAAGAAATCATTCCAAAATGTATGACGGTACCAATGGTTAAGCATGGCAGTGGTATTAAAACGTCGCAATGTGGAATATAGCACTTGCTTTTTGCCAGACATAACAGGACAAATCTGCGCCAATAAGTTCCACTTTTTACTCATCTATTCATAGAACGATGTCTCAAATGTCTTGAGGAAAATGGAGGTCTTGTATGGTGAACTCTAAACCAACATTAACATTCTTCTTAGAAAGCAGACTTTCAGATTTGCTACTCTGCCACAGATCCCTTGTTTGCCCACTGTTCTTATGATGGTGGGCATAAACATTGACTTGCTGAAATGGGAGAGGCCGAATATCTGAATGATGTTCTATGGTCTTTTGTGACTTCTTGAATGACCTCAAGTCTTATTCTTTGAAACCATCTGACAAAATGACCAATTTTGAAAAGATTAACTGTCCCTACATTTGGTGAATATTTGGGGAGTCCAAGAGCCATAGAAGTGGCTGGGTACCCATTGAATGGTCCCATTCAATGGCTTGAGTTTATTTGGGGGCAATAATGTTTTCATAACTGAAGACTGTGGGTTTAATTACCTAGCACATGAAACCAATGAAACAAGTACCAAGTTTGGTGTCATTTGTTCTCTCAGTCTCCCTCATCAAATTATTCAAACACCAAGAAGATGTGAAAAACATTCAAAGAATCAGAAAGGTGCAAATATTATTTACCACATAGCTGTATTTTCCTTTACTAATACATTTAGGTTAAAGTTTATTTGTAGTTAATAAGACAAATTATTTCATACAATATTATAATAGATGAGTCTATATAACCTGACCTTATATGCCAGCTCAGTGAAGTTTGCCCCAGCCTCACTCACAATGAACCCCACCGTAAAAATGGGACATAAGGGTGAGTTGATGGGATGATAAGTGCAGTTCCTCAAGAAGCTCTGACCCTCTATGTTGCCCCTGAAGTTGAGAAACGAGCATGGGATGAGCATGATAGAACAGGATATTTTTCCAATTCCAAAAGCATTAGTACAAGCAAATGAATTATAATTTAGAAGAAAAAGTACCCAAATCATAATGGACTATAATCAGAATTATAACTGACATAAATCCTATTTAGTTTATGATTATAAAGATTAAGATTGTAAATACAAAGTTTCACTTGCAGGGGGTCTTTCAACATCAAATGCATAACAACATGTAGCTGTAGTTTTGCTAAACTAATAGTTTTGCAATGATTTGTAGTTCACAATTAAATGGGCCCAGAATACACCGATCAGCCATAACATTATGATCACTGACCACTGGTGAAGTGGATAACAATGATAATCTTGTTATCATGGCACTTGTCAGTGGGTGGGCTATATTAGGCAGCAAGTGAACATTTTGTCTGCAAAGTTGATGGCTGGGGCAGAGCATCTACAAAACTGCACCTCTTGTGTGGTGTTCCTGGTCGGTAGTGGCCAGTGCCTATGAAAAGTGGTCCAAGGAAGGAAAAGCAGTAAACCTGTAACAGGGTCATAGGTGGCTTAGGCTTATTAATGCACGTGTGTGTGTGTGGGGGGGGTAAGCTACTGTAGCTGAAAAAGTAAATGCTTGTTCTGATGCATCGCAGTTTGTTGCCTATGCCGACCCCTGTCCACTGACGAAAGTGCCTACAATGGGCAAGTGAGCATAAGAACTGGACCACGGAGCAATAGAAGAAGGTGGCCTGGTCTGATGAATCACAGTTTCTTCACGTGGATGGCCAGGAGAACACACGGCACCAGGATCCATCTATAGGGGCCCCACCTCGCAACTTACAGGATTTAGAGGATCTGTTGCTAATGTCTTGGCGCCAGATACCACAACATCTAGTGGAGTCCATGCCTCTAGGGGTCAAGGCTGTTTTGGAAGCAAAAGGGGACCTTCATTATATTAGGCAGGTGGTCATAATGATATGGCTGATCAGTGTATATCATTATTTTATCCCAGCCAGTGCAACTTTTGCTGAGCAGTTTCCGGAAAACACTCTTTCAGGGATTGCTACCGGAGGTGTAGCTGAGTAATGGTCAGAAGTGTGGCCAAGGACACAGTTTTACCAATGGCAGCTAAAATGTTTGGGTTTGTATTTAGAAGGGAAAAATGAAAAAGAAGATACCAAAGAAAGAAGATGACAAGGAAAGAATGAGAGCAGAGAGGGTAAAGAAATGAGAGAAAATAAAGAAGAGAGGAAAGCAAAAACTGATAAAGAAGAATAGACAGAAGAAAGGTAAAGAGATGTGATAAAGAAATTAAAGGAAAAAGAGTAGAGCAAAAAAGGATTGCCCCAGCAATGTTATCAGAAAAAATACCAATTGCAAGTTAAAAGAGAACCAAAACATGCAATTTATTTTAGTGCCACAGTAAATGTCAGGCAAACTCTTCTTTTAGAACAGAATCAGCACTGACTGTTGCCTCAGTCTACAAATCTCCAGCACAAACAATACTATAAGTCAAGCTTCCTCGTGTGCATCAGTGCAAGCATACACAGCAGGTCAACTATCTTCCCTACTCGTATTGAAAATCATCCCTCCCTCTCTATGCATCACAGAGTCGTCGTAAGGTAGAGTGACCAGACATCCCCGATTTTAGGGGACAGTCTTCAGATTGAGGACACTGTCCCCGGACAAATTGTCCCCGGATGCAGGGCCGGATTAACTTCAGCAGGGGCCTTGCTGCTTACCCGTGCGTTGCTCGCATACAGTCTCTTGAATCTGCCCAGAAGAAGCAGGGACCCAGCGGAGTCACGTGAATTTACGTCACGTCACATGACTCCACTCCGTCCCTGCTTCCCCTGTGCGGTACAAGAGAAACGCTCACACAGAGTGCAAGCAACACAGAGGGAAGCAGCGGCCCCTGTGGAAGTCTGAGAGCAGCACCAGGAAATCTACAGTTCAGGTAAGGAGATGGGGGAGGGTGTATAAACGAGTATGCATGATTGAGGGAATGAATGAATATCGGTGAATGAGGGAAGGAACGAGTATCTGTGAATGAGTGAATGAATGAGTAGCTGTTAATGAGTATATGAATGAGTGAATGGACATTTGTGAATAAGAAAATTAATGAATATGTGTATGATAGCATGGATGTGTGAGTGGGGGGGCATGGCACAGGGAGGCTGTTTGAGGCTAGGATGGCAAGTCCTATGCTTCCAATCTGGGCGTTGGGCAGGTCCTGCTTCCAATCTGGGTGCCATGGCTGACATGATACTAAATAGGGGCACATATGCAAGGGTATGGGGGCATTAATTCACAAGGGGGTGCTGGCTGGGGCCGTCACATAAATCAATACTGGGTGGTGGGATAAATATACAAGGTGGGGCTAGCTGGGGCAATACGCAAGGGTGACCACATCGGCCATGTTTTCCAGGACACATAACTTGTACATATTGCTGACCAGCCCAGATAAAATGCTGCCCTGCAGTATAGGGGATGTATAGACCCATGGAAAGGAACCAACTAGTCAGATATACATCCCCCATACTGCAGGTCAGTATTTTATCTGGGCTGGTGGCATCAATACACAAGGGGGCAGCTGGGGTCATTACATAAATCAATACTAAAGCAAGGGGCAGGCTGGAGGCGATACACAAGGGTGTGAAAACACAAAATGGGGGGTCAACAACAAAGCAGTGTGGAAAATATTTTTTTCTCTGGCTGTCTGTGTGACAGATCCTGTCCTGGTGTGTGTTTGGGTGTTGGTGTGGCAGAGCCTGTCCTGGTTTGTCTGTTTGGATGTCTGTGTGGCAGAGCCTGTCTGGGGTGTGTGTGTTTGGGTGTTGGTGTGGCAGAGCCTGTCCTGGTTTGTGTATTTCGTCCTCCTGGCACTTTACTTACTGCAGAAATGAATTGAACTATTTATTTTTTACTTATCCAGAGATAAAACACCCTCCTGAATTTGTAGTCACTTCAGACTGGAAATGATTAGTGGCACTAAATCGTGTAAGTATTTTTTTTTATCTCACGGACAAAATGTGAGAAATAACGTATATAACATACAATCACTTCATAAGCACATACCAAATACACTGCATATATAGTTTGAAGAAAATATGCTTTGAAAATAGTTTTTACCCTTTGCCAAATAAAATTTTTAAATCTGCTCACCTTATCATAAGGGCAACAATCAGCAGCTGTTTTCACTGCTGCCCAGTGACCCCCTAAGAAATGAGGTCTTGGCTACCAGCCCTGAATTTCCCAGGGCATAAAGATATTAATCGGATGTAGATTTAAAATATCTATTTGGATAATGAAAATGAAATGAAAGACAAAGTGAAAAATCTTACTTGGAAAAACCAAACTGAGGGAAGTGAATGACATTCTTGATTAAGATTGTGAAGTTTGGCACAAATTCGTGCAAGGATTCACTATGAAGAGATGAACAGAGAGAGCGTTTTTAGAACAGGAGACAAATACCAAAGAAAAATAGCAAAGAGGGTTATGTTCTACTATCTGAGATTCAGTTTACCAGTTTATTTTTCAGGTAAGAAAACCCAGCACAAAGTGATAGAAGTAATGGTACTGACAGAACAAGAAAGGATAGGTTTATCAGGTTTATCATCCTTAAATCAGTAGAATAACATTACTGACACATTTTAGAACAGCAGGAGAACCTCAGTTGAGATACCCTTTCATTACATGAAACGTTGGTGAAATGCTTAGTGAATAAATTGTACAGTGCTGCATAATATGGTGAGGTTACATAAATCAATAAATAATAAACTTCAGAATGATAGGAGCAATACAAAGGGGATGAAATAGGAGCAAGGATGTTAAAGAGCTATGAAAATGAGTGGGAATGAAAATGAGCAACTTGGATATTGGGGGATAGGGGAAGTGGGGTAACATGACATATAGAGGTATTAGAAGTATGGAGGGACAGAAACAAGATAAATACAGGAAAGATAGTGTGGCCATAGCCGAAATGAGAAGGAGGCAAGGTAACATGATGAATAGATGTCATATGGAGGTATGGGAATGGGATGGAATAAATCTCCCCAGCGATGAAGAAATACAGATATGTCAGCTTGTGTGCATTTAGGTAAAGTCAATGCTTTCAGATAAAACAAAAATAAATGAAATTAAAGATGTATTGACATATTATACATAGAATATGATTTGTTTTGTATGTCTGGTTTTCAGAGTCTCATCATTCTTAGATGTAATAGGAGGAGGCAAAGTTGGTTTTCAGTAAAGAAATTGCACAGCTCACCTATTGCACACTTGAGGATTGTACCGTAAATGCAAAGATACATTTACAAAGACCCACCCACAATATGATAGACATTGTACTTCATTAGGTGTGGATATTAAGAATAATGCGTGCCCATCCTAGATAAAAATGTGATTGTAAATTAAGACATGATACAGTTTGAGTAGATCATCAATACATGCTAACATTATGATCTACATCTGTATAAGGTACAAGGAAACATATATTGGCCTTTTTTTACGTTATTATAAGGACTACGCAGCTGCTACCCTTTAGTCTGTGCTTCTGACCTGGCCACGCTTTCATCTTCCAGGGGACACCATGCGAAGATCTCACAGGTTCTTAGTGATCCTTTGCCAGCCAGGATACAGCTCCCTGTCTGCTGCCCTGTGAAAATTACATAGCGCTTTTATTTAGCGTTGACCAATGGCTAGTATTCAAACTGGCTACTTATGAAAAGGCCAATTGGTCAGATGACATAAAAAGGCTTATTTATAGTTTTTACAACTGTCCCGTTAATTATTTTATTTTTGTTTTTTACAGGTAAATTATATTATGTTTTTAGCCAACAGAAATAACAGTATTTACAAAAATAAATAATTGGTTTTCATCTAACAAAATATGCATTACTGATGATGTTCCCTCTAAGTGTGATGGTAGGTTTCCTTTATATTTTATTGCAAATGCCAGCTTGTGTTTCCTCTCCTTATTACTACTATTACTGTCATACCAAGTTTTAATACAGGTCCACATAAAACATGAATAAAGCTGTTTTGGCTTTATTAATAAACACAAGTAGAATTTTTTTTTCAACAAAATTTTTCCTGATTCCTGATAAATGCGTAAATAGCACCAGTTGTGCACCCAGTCCCTGTTATAAATCACATTTACCCCGTTTGTCTGCAGTGCTGTCCATCACATTCATCCTGACCTCCTATCCCTACTATATGCACTCTTACAGGCATGCTGCATTTCTCCCGCTCTGCCATGTGTGGCCCCTGTGTTAACATGATTACTAGTCATGGGTACGAATAGCACAATTGTAAAAATTTAAAAGAAAAAACAAACTTTTTATAGGGGGGTGGCAGATGCCTTTAAGCAGAAGATGCCTAATGCAATATCTTTAATAAATAACTGGTTAGTACAGTTCTTGTAATTTTGACTGCTATGTTCATAATGACGGCAAATGTTCCCTGAGTTGTCTTGTTAATAATCTATGTGCATAATTTTAATGTAAATATATATGGTAACTCACCATTACCAAGTATATGCATCCCTCCCTTTATACAGTCCTCATCAGAAATGCATTGAGCTTCAGGTACATTCCTACTCTGAAAGAGACCATTAAAGGAAGGAGAAGAAAAGAAAAATGGAGAGAGAGAGAGAGTGAGAGAGAGAGAGATAGAAAGACGGATATAACAAGAATAAAGGGAGATTGACCAGAGTAATTCCAGCGACAGAGAGGTGTTTATCACAGAGACAGACAGATATATCATACAACGATCTGTGTAGTAATAGCCTCACTGAGTAATGACACATAACAGTCTCGTCTCCTCACCTCAGCACAGGTCCTCAAAGTCTGTAGTTTGGTGCTTTCTGTCCTGGTGATGATAGTGAAAATGCTGCCCCCCTAATTTACAGAATAAAAAGCAGAAATATTTACACGACCTTGTGTTTAGTTCATAGAACATTCTGAACTCTCTACTCCCAGAACTCCAATGGCTGTTAATTCCATTATTCATTGTCACTCCCCTAACACCTCATGCCAAAAATAATGTCTTTTTTTACTACCATACTCCCCTCCTCCAATCCCTGAAATTACTCAACTCATTCACCACACTCTTATTACCCCTCTTAAATCACTCACATACACATCTGTGCCAAGCCCTTTTTTCTCCTTTTGACATTTCCCTGTCCATTTAATCACCTTGCTGCCTTACCTCAGGAGGCTTCACATATTCGGCTACATCCCAAATCCTCCTTAGGCCTCTGAGAGCTTTGGATACAGAGACCCCTTTGACTTTAGTAATGACAGCACTTTCAGGTCCAGTCTCCCGTGCCTGATATCCCTTCTGAACCACAAACACATACCTACAAAAACAGAACAGGACAGAACTAGCATGCAAATTCTATACAAGGAGATACTTCGCCATGTCACTGTGTGAAATAGTCCTTTTCAACATGTGCCATGTTGTCCTTCCTGCACCCCTTACTTCAGTACTAGCCATTCATGACAAAGTAACCCATTTTATCTCTTTTCCTACCTGCACCAAGCTCCCACCAGCCCCTTGATGTGTTCCAGATCACCCCCTGTTCATTGTCATACATTGTGGTACTTTCTCATTTCTATACAATTCTCCTACATATAGGCCCTCACCCACCAGCTATCTGTTCACATACCTGTTTTCTGCTCATCATCCTATGTCCAGGTTTTTGCCCGCTTGAAGTTGCTTCATTTTCTTAGACCCTAATTAAATTAATATATTCCTGCCCATGTTCTGCTCACCTCTTATTCCAAATCTTCCATGTCTTCCTCACATTTTACTCTTCCCTTAATACAATTTACTCATCTATGTAGTCTGCTACCAACTCTCCACCCTTGGCTATTCACTTACCATACAAAGTACACAATTATGAGTAGCTGCAGCAGCCTGTAAATGGTCCCCAGTTGACGGTTCTTCACCACAATGACCTTGGGTGTCTCGTACGCCCACAATTCGCCAATCCATGCCAAGGTGTGTGTAGTGCACCCTGTCATATGGCTCCTTTCCTTTGTCACAGTTTGGCACTCCTTTAGGGAACAGCTACAGGGCTGGGAATTCCTATACTGGGTTATACCGGTAGAGAAGAAATAGCCCCAATATGTCCAGCTCCACTTGATGTTTGTGCATTGTCTGCTAGCTCCTCCTGGAGATGTCTATAAAGTAATTAGTGCTGATCTAGAATGATGGGAGGGCGAAGAAGGGAAGAAGCAGGGCACAGGACATTCAAGTCTTTGTAGGTGTGAAATGATGATACTCAGCTGTCCTCTAGTGGAGAGAAAGAGAAGAATTTCCTTTGCACATGAATGTACTGTTTTAATTAACTTATTCACTGTAACATAAAAAAGGTTTTCTAGCAATGGAAATGCATTTTGCTCACACATGTACATGTATATGGCTAACTTACCAATACTAAGCACACAAGTACTAGCAATTCCACATACCTCCAACTGCTCCATACCTACTCCAGTAAATCAGTATAGTTTATCATAAAATCACATCCACCCCATTATATCAATTGTCCCAACAATCTTTATATAGGTGACGTAACCCCTCATTGTAACACATTCTATACTTCCATCCACTTTCTGCCTACAACCTTATTAGACCTTTTGTCCCCAACAACCTCCCCAACAATGGTGTACCATTGCTAATGCATGGCGGAATCGGAATCCCCAAATATGCATTTGCCCTTTTCCCTACCCTCCATTTATTTTCTGTGCAAGAGACGTGTTGGACCAAATGCATTTGCTGACACACAGTTTACTTAGTGTCAGGGAGGGAGTCTGTTGAAACCCCCTGTGCCCATGCTTGGAAAGTGCTCTTGTTGATTCCAGTAAGAGTGATTTCCTGCCGCTGATTGGCTGCTTCAAGCAACCAATTAGCAAAGAGATTTGTTGCAGCACAGAGAATTTGGTTATGATGTCAAATCTAAAACTGGGCGCTTTTGTGCACATAGTCCAGAAGAGGAACCGAAGAGATAGGAGGAGGTACACTTCTTCTTGCTTTTCCTTAAACCACCTGTCTCGACCAGCCGTATTCTCTAGGACTAATTTAAGGCAGTAATTGTAAACTTCATAGATAAATAATAGGTTCCTCTTTGAAATCAAACAATGTTTTGTTATATGCATCCACAGGTTTTAACTTCAATTTACACAAAAACACATATGGTACTTCCCCGAAAAGCCTTTCTTCCTCTATTAATCAAAAAGCTTCATGATAGGTGTAAGGACTGTCTTCTTAAGTCTCTTAAACCTACAGACAGAAAAGGGCACCGCCTTGCATACATAGCATAGCCGAAAATACAATTTAGGGACCACAGAGAGAGGGTGCATGAGGCCATCATAGCCCCGCATCTTCCAACTTGCACCAGCAGGTCCTCAACAAGCTGCATGTGGGAAATGTTATAGTTGTTCTGAACATGTGTGTCCTTTTCCTGCGTCTGAGCCTACAATGCATGAAACAGTTTTCTAGGTAATCTTAGTCTATGCAAAACTGGGCCAATTTTGGCCACGGGCACAGTGACCATTTCCTGTGAATTTGCTTATGTGGTGAATATAAAGCTTTTCCCTGCAATCACTACACTTTTGCTGTTATGATGGCTGGGTCTGTCAGTTTGAGGACTGTTAACATACGTGATGGATTCTTTGTGCAGAGGCAGAATTATAAAACAAGATTTATTCGCATAGGAATTCTGATGGTACAGCAAATAAAAATCGCTTGGGGGATTTACTAAATGGCTACTTGGTTTTGCATCATCAGGCCTTGCTGGAAGTCTCATAATTGCTTTATGCAAGTTGCGCCAAATAGGGGAACAATGTACCATAGTAAAATCAGGCCATATATTGTGCTTAAAGTGAAGTATTTCAGGGCCGGTTATTTTTCGTTCTTTAGCCCAGAAAGTGTTAAAGTTGTTTTTAGGTCCCTTTGCTTTCCATCTGCTGCACTTGTAATAGCTTCGGCACAGTGATCCCAGCAGCTCTAAAAGGTATGTTATTTGCCGTCACTATGTATTTATAGTCGTATAGCAAATTATTTATAGCGCCATAGCCAGAAAGATACATCCCCACACTACAATGTTTCAATCTGAAAAAGCTAATGAAACAGGCTGAGTAAGAATAAAGTACACACACAAAATATACTTTAATTGGTACATGTGTGCTTAGATGTAATGTGAGGATGTTGTACTTTACTGTGAGGGTGGTAGATAAGTGGAACAGCTTCCCAGGAGAAGTGCCAGAGACTAATACAGTGAGAAAATATAATACTGTATGCATGGAATAGGCATACGACTATCCTGAATCAAAAACAAGGCCAATGACTGAATAAGGTTTGCGTCTTAACATCGAGAAAAATGGGCAGGCTAGATGGGCCGAATGGTTTTTAAATGTTGTTGAATTCTATGTTTCTATTAAATTATTAAAGTTTCAGGCACAGCATTAAATTAATTTTAGTTTTCTTTGGAACAAGAGGCAATTAACATAGTGAAATTCATTTACTAAAACAACAATATACGGTACTTGTTTATCCCAAGGAAGCTGAGTTCGATTAGGTTGTTATCTTGATATTATGCTCTTTGAAGGTTAATATTGGCCATATGGAAAACGTAACCTACTTGGGAAGAATAATCATACAGATCTTAACAAAAGATATAAAACATGCTTGTGACCATAACATGCTGATTTGGCAGGTTTTTAGTAGACATATATATTTTTTATTTTAATATGTAAATATTTTTAGTTGTGATTATTTCCTGTGCTGAACTGAATAAGAAGGCATTTATGCAACAACAGCAGCTTTACCGAACCTAAACCTCCACTGTATCCATAGCAATACAAAATATTAAGAAAAAAATAAATACAAATTCATCGGTTATGTAAAATATGTTTATTTAATCTCACTCAGTAACAAACATTCTCCAAATATTTGCACCATATGTTGTTTTTGTAATAAGGACTTCGACCGCCCAGTGTCAGTAAATTTGTTGTACCCGTTGTACTAACAAGCATTCTGTGTGATAGCATCAAGTGTGATATGTTAAGTACATTACTGGTTTATCTACTGTATTTATTCCTTTCCAGATTAGCCAGCAGTTCAATATGTATCTCAATATTCACTTTGAACCTAATGTAATGATATTTAATGTAAGCAGACATTAGGATATTTTAAACTCCTGCGTTACCGTGGATACAGCCTATGTATGTTTCTTGTATAATTCTGGCTCTGTGTTATGCAATAACAGGACTGCCCAGAAGTTGTCTCCAACTGTTTTTGGTGTATATCTCCCATGATTTTCAGCAAGCTGTCTCCGATTGTTTGGTGAATTTTCAGAGGCTGTTGAGGCGATTAACATAGTTAATGTCAGAAGGCAAAATTAAAATAACAAATAGTTATCTGGGCACGTATGTTGCGCACCACAAACATACAGAAAAGGGAGCACACCCTAAAAAGCATGCACATTCTGATTCCGGGGTGCTGCTGAAACGACCAACATGTACACACAACAAATCAAACGATCAGCGCACAACCAGCAAATGCTATTTAAAGCATAAATATTGGGTGTTCCGTCACACTATATGGCCATATATTGCTTAGTCCACAACACGTCAAAGCCTCACATTTTCAGCAATTTTTCATGGCTATATTGCATACCATAGAGCTAAATCAGTGGGACTGCACTGCATTTTAACCCACTGAGACTCTCATGTAATTTAAAGCCCTTTCTTTGACACAATTAACAAGTCACCAGTGTGGCAGGTGTGGTACTCAACCCTAAGGTAGCACAAATACACAAATATACACATACATTCACACGCACACAAATCTCCTTACTTCTCAAGCATGGGGCTCACCCAGGTACCACGCGATGAGAGCTGCAGCACATATGGCGTCACGTAACACCCCTCTGATCACCCGCATTACAGTCGCCTGCACAGTGTGGCAGATTATCAATTAGATCAGTGAGGCCCCCTAACCTCCGGGGCTCCTTGGCTTGCGCCTAATGTATAATCTGCCAAAGCTGTTGTGAATCCAGGACAGGGTCTATTCTGGAGCACTACTTCCCACAGTCACTCTCCCCGTGGAAAAAAGGTCATAAATTAAAGTTAAATTCATTCAACTTCGGAATATAGGTGAAGGGGACGTTTATAACACGTGATACAATAGAAGGTTCCCCGTCATTAGAAATTGTGTCATGGTGGACTATAGACTTTCACCCACAGATGTGTCTGCGTGTCTAGGGGCAGAAGGTTCTTCTTTCCAAGGATACACGTGTGAATATGAGTAAATATTCAGACGCTCCTCTCAATGCTGAAAATAGCTAGCTTCTATCTGAATATATACACAATGCTGTACACGGGCTGTAAATGTGTACCATTACATAACTGATTTGTTGAGAGAACCCAGTAATGTAAACTTGCATTCTAAATATATGGTAAGACATGACATTAAATAATTACAAGAACAAGTCCAAATAATGTCCATAGAAACAACATAAACATGGAGCATTTCAAATGCTGTGCTAGATTTAACTCTTTGCACACCAGAAAGGAAAGCATGGCATATAAACAATGTGCATTTGAGTGGATTATTTAATTTATGAGAGAAATTACAAAACCAGTAAATCCCCAAATTTGTAAATATGCCATATACAAAACACCTCGGTCTTTACTTGGTGGAATTTGCTACTATTGGGAATCAACTATTGGGTTATTGTCTATTTCAGAAATAATCAAAATGCACAAACTATCCAAGAATATTTCTCACCTAATAGGATTATGTTTGTTTTCTTGCTTTGGAAGCTGTCAGCGCAGATGCTTTCTGGGCCAAAGACTCCACATAATATGCAGAGTCAGCAATGTCTATTGGTAGCGCATGAAGTCCATTTGAGTCCCTATTGACTTCATTAACTGAACTTGGCGGGGGCTACACTGAGCTCTGTAGCTCTCCACAGAACTTACCCTAGCATCAGAGCAGAGTCTGAGCATAGAGACAAAAAACAGAGGTTACATAGAAACATAGAATTTGACTGAAGAAGCATTTGGCCCGTCTATGCCCATTTATTTCTACTGATGTAAAGGCTCGGACCTTAAACAGTTGTTGATTTTGTTTTCTATTCGGATAACTTTACACAGAGGGATTCATTCTAGAGCGAACTCACTTCGCCTCAGTATTTAGTGAATAGCCAACACTGTGATGGTGTTGCACATGAGATGCCGGATGTTGAGCGACTTAATCTTGCTGACCCCTTTACTATTAATACTTAATATAGTGTTTATTGTATACCGATTGTAAAAAGAAGCCCCAGTTGCTTCTTTGGAGACTTTGCATTGAAAACATGCACGCCTTAATATCAATTGACTTTAACTATTAAAAATGTACATAATCAAACATTCAGGCAAAACCGAGACCTGTGAATCTCATAAAGGAAACCGGTTTTTGACTATATCTAAAGATAATTATCTGTCCCAAACGGTACAGGACCCGACCAGAGGGGGCGCCCTACTGGACTTAATATTAACCAACAGACCTGACAGAGTAACTAATGTGCAGGTCAGAGGGCACCTAGGAAATAGTGATCACAATATAATACATTATAACTTGTCCTTCAATAAGGGACCTCTTAGAGGAGCCACAAGAACTATGAACTTTAGGAAGGCAAAGTTTGATCAACTAAGAGAAGCCCTTAACACTGTAAATTGGGAAAGTGTCCTCAAAAACAACTAAATGGGAGATTTTTAAAAATATCTTAAATTCTCACTGTGAAAAGTACATACCGTATGGGAATAAAAGAGTCAGGAACAAGAGAAAACCAATGTGGATAAATAAAAATGTAAAGGGGCAATAAATGGCAAAAAAAAGTCATTTAAGCTACTAAAACAGGAAGGCAGTGAGGAAGCACTAAGAAGCTATCGGGAAAAAATAAAATATGTAAAAATCAGATAAAAGCAGCAAAAGTGGAGACAGAAAGACTCATTGCCAAAGAGAGTAAAACAAACCCCAAAATGTTCTTTAACTATATAAATAGTAAAAAGGTTAAAAATGAAAGCGTTGGCCCCTTAAAAAGTAATGAGGGAGACGTTATAGACGGGGATCAGGAAAAAGCGAATCTATTAAATATATTCTTCTCTGCTGTATTCACAGAGGAAAATGAAATGCCAGGTAATATACAGCAGGATGAGATAAATGCCCCAGTACATGTCGCCTGTCTAACCCAGGAAGAAGTGCAGTGCCGCCTAAAAAAAATCAAAATAGACAAATCACCAGGTCCAGATGGCATTCACCCCCGCGTTCTAAGGGAGTTAAGTAATGTAATAGACAGACCCCTATTTCTAATATTCAAGGACTCTATAGTGACAGGGTCTGTTCCCCAGGACTGGCGCATAGCAAATGTTGTGCCAATATTCAAAAAGGGGACAAAAAGTGACCCGGGGAATTATAGGCCTGTTAGCTTAACTTCTGTTGTATGTAAACTGTTTGAGGGTTTCCTAAGAGATGCTATTTTGGAGTATCTCAATGAAAATAAATGTATGACTCCATATCAGCATGGGTTTACAAGGGATTGGTCCTGTCAAACTAACCTGATCAGCTTTTATGAGGAGGTGAGCTCAAGACTGGATCGAGGTGAATCACTGGATGTCATATATCTTGATTTTTCCAAAGCATTTGATACTGTGCCACATAAAAGGCTGGTACATAAAATGAGAATGCTTGGGCTGGGAGAGAATGTGTGTACGTGGGTAAGTAACTGGCTCAGTGATAGGAAAAAGAGGGTGGTTATTAATGGTACATACTCTGAGTGGGTGACTGTTACTAGTGGGGTACCACAGGGGTCAGTTTTGGGTCCTATTCTTTTTAATATATTTATTAATGACCTTGTAGAGGGATTGTATAGTAAAGTATCAATCTTTGCAGACAATACTAAGCTCTGTAACGTAGTTAACACAATAGAGGACAGTGCACGATTACAAATGGATCTGGATAGGTTGGAGGCTTGGGCTGGGATGTGGCAGATGAGGTTCAACACAGATAAATGTAAGGTTATGCACATGGGGAAGAAAAATCCAGGCTGGGAATATGTATTAAATGGGAAAACATTGGGGACGACTGACATAGAAAAGGACTTAGGAGTCTTGGTTAACAGTAAATTTACCTGTAGCGACCAGTGTCGCATCAAAAGGGGCATAGATGCCCACGACAAGGAAATAATTCTACCACTGTACAAGTCACTAGTCAGACCACACATGGAATACTGTGTACAGTACTGGGCACCAGTGTACAAGAAAGATATAGTGGAGCTGGAGAGGGTTCAAAGACGGGCAACCAGAGTAATAAGGGGAATGGGAGGACTACAGTAAAGATTATCAGAATTAGGGTTATTTAGTTTAGAAAAAAGACGGTTTAGGGGGGACTTAATAACTATGTATAAATATATAAGGGGACAGTACAGAGATCACTCCCAGGACCTATTTATACCCAGGACTGTATCTATAACAAGGGGACATCCTCTACGGCTGGAGGAAAGAAGGTTTCTACACCAGCACAGACGGGGGTTCTTTACAGTAAGAGCGGTGAGACTATGAAACTCTCTGCCAGAGGAAGTGGTAATGGTAAACTCAATAAAAGAGTTCAAAAGGAGCCTGGACGTGTTTCTTGAAAGCAATAATATTACAAGTTATGGATATTAGATTAATAGGGACAGAACGTTGATCCAGGGATTTATTCTGATTGCCATATTTGGAGTCAGGAAGGAATTTTCTCCCTGTATGGGGCAATTGGCATCTGCTTCATAAGGGTTTTTTGCCTTCCTCTGGATCAACACAGTAGGACACAATAGGTATATAGGTTGAACTTGATGGACTTTGGTCTTTTTTCAACCTTATGAACTATGTTACTATGTTACTAAATGTAAAACATTAAAACGAAAATGAACGACCTCCAAAAACAGTACTGTTGTGCAAAATCTATTAATATGTAATATAAGAAAATGCACCATGTCGGGCATGGAAGGTGATGGTGCGGGTCAGAGGGCGGGTGTATCAGACATCACCTCATCTCTGCAAATGCTATAAAAGCATTAGCCCTGGCTGATTGCCCTGCTTGCTGCTTTCATGCTAAATTGCTCTGTAATCGGATTTATGAGAGATAGGAGTGTGTAGTTTGTGGGACAGTGCTGCCTCATTCCTGCATTCTGTGCATCTCGCTGCATGCCCAGCTGGAAGGATGGTGCGGGGTATCTGTACACTGGTGGGAGTGCATCTCTTTGCTATTTTGAGTGGTGTGAATGGGAAGGAGTCCAATGCGAGGTACAGAAGGAGCTGGTTGATGCCTGGGACATTGTGGTGTGGAGCTGGGAGTGCTGCAGAGAACTATACCAACCTTGGTGAGGAGATCATATTGCACTATTGGCTACCACACATACATTAACACTTACACACATCATCCAACACATACAACAGCATACATAGACATTAAGTATTTAATAGTACATGCAAACTTCACAAACACTAGCTGCACACCTTGACAAATGCACACTGTACACAGTACACCTAGCTGCATGCATGCCGGGGAAAGAACACCCACTTGAACACAGGCAGCAGCATACAAGCAGTGGCACAAATGCAAGTATAGTAGCACATCCACATACCGGGGGCAAATGTCCTCAAAGCCCATGCAAAATCATCAGCAGACACATTAGAACATATTAAAAGGAAGTTCATTTCAATTAAATACATGACAAATGAAAAGCAATTTAGGTTAGGTTGATGACTATATAGATGCTAAACAAAACAGGATGTGGGGCATTTATATATATATAAAACATAAAAAGTGAGCTCCTTTAATTAAGCAGTGGTTCAACAATTTGAGTACACAAATAATGATCTGTAGGGTCAATTATCCAGACAGCGTAACAGTGTCTGTTACAGATGACAAAATTATACTCCATTCCAGAAACACTATAAATCTGTAAGATAAACAGAACTTAATAAAATCAGCTCATCAGGCCAGCTTTGTGTGCTCATCACATTAAAGCAAGCAAAATGTTTCTGATGTTACATGTCATTCATAATTCATAATGATTTGTGTCAATTTATGTGAATGTGACTTAAAATCATTGAACGACGCTATCATTTTAGATTCAGTTATATTTTGTTACACACAACTGGAGGCTATCTTTTTCCTCAGGTTTATTTCACGGGGTAGATCATTGCTGTAGAGAGCACGATCACTGCGGTTTTCAAATCCAGTCGTTTGACTTCCAGTATGGGATGCGAAACTATCGTCTGCACACTGTGTCCCACTGCGAATGTGACGAAAGGTGAGTGGGTCAAGCGCAAGTATTTAGCATAAATGTAAACAGGTCCTCATAGGACATGAACACGCTCAATTAGTCAGCAAATGCAAATAACACATAGGACAATGCCATTGCCACTGTTCAGAAACCACCAAAAGGACCATTCCTAATCCTATCATTCCCTGCAAACACGTGCAAACGTGAGGTAGTTGCAACAGTTATGTGTTAGTGTTCAAGAAACTTGCACAGCTGGGAGTTCTTTTCCCTAAAGTTTGAACTCAAGTTTAAAAAATGATGTGATATTTGTTTGACTATTGATTTAACTAAATGATGTGACTATTTTTCATGCTGTTTAGTTCATATGTCAGAAACATGTCATGTGAGATGTCTGTGCCTACTCTCTCTACTACTCTGTTTTATTTCTAATCTGGGTGAGGGGTGCTTAAATATTTACTCCATAGAGTGACTTTTCTTATTTTTTTATTTTAATAAAAACAGGGGTACGTGTTAGAAGCATACAAATACTTGATAAGATTAAACTAGATAGAGAGAATAAGTATTTTAGAGAGAAGGCCATGAAAACAGGAAAAGGCAATGTTAAGGTTATCAACAGAGGTGGTCCATATAAGGAGTAATAACTACGATGGGTCAGAACTGGGTCGTTTGTTTCTCCTCACTTGAATAAAAGTGGCTTTGTAAAGGGGGTAGTAATGCCCCAATTTGTTTTCACACAGTAGTGAACTGTATAGTGATTACTTCACTATTTCTTCACTTGGTAAATAAAACCACTGACATTCAGCAGTTTTTAACTCAGAAGTGCCACTTATTTTCTTTAATAGAGGCTGTTTCCTGGCTCCTGGCATGCAGAATAGCTGGTACATCTGTGCATATATTCGGGTTTGTGTACTTTTAAACTATTTCTCCTAGCAGAGGCTTCATGATTGAAACCTTTCTGCACCCTGCACATCTCTGGCAGAATTGCACTGCTGATCTGCCATCAGTGTAAAGGAACAGAGCCAAGCTGTTCCGCCAAGTGATTCACACCAAAGTAGGTTTACTAACAAGTAAAAAGGTGGAGAATTAGAATACCTGTTATTCTTAGAATAGATGAGGCATACACTTTCTGGTTGTTTTCTTCTCTGTGGATCTGTTTCCATTTCTTGTTTTTTTAGGATGGCAAGGGTCATGCACATGCATAATATTTAAGGGTAAATAAAAGACATGAGTCCATCAAGCTCAAGATGTACAACAGAATAATTTCAGAAATACCATAATGTAGTGCTGAATTAGTTAACACATAACATATTTCCATGGCTAGTGCCAACCTGCCTTTGTCTTCCTGCATCCAATTTTCAGGTTCAGGATGTGCCTGCATGCTATCAATGATACTATTTCCATGTTGGTTGGCATCATGTACTTCAACATCCTTGAAATGCCCTGCTTTAGTTTGAAAGAGCGGAATCAGTGTGTGGAATGGCACTGGTGGGGAGGGTGAGTATGTGTCACATGTGTCCCTGCTACTGTGTATTGTCCTAATACATTATCCTAATTCTTTACATTCTCTTCACAGCTGTAAAAAGTATGGTTTGTTACCTAAAGCCAAGATGCAGAAGCAGGCCCCATTCAACTATACCCATCCTAATGTCCATCACAATTCTACCAACTCAAACCTCCTACAAACACGTCCAACAATCCTGCCCCTACACAGGGACATGTATACTTTCACATCCTCCTCTAAAAAGATCACAGTCAAGGCTAATGTTTTAATGCATAAGATCACATTCACCTTTACACCATCCTCTTCTGGGATCATGAGCCATTCTAAACATCATTCTGTGCCCATGGAAAGCAATGGCAAGGGGAGGCAAAGACGACTTCAGAAGAAACAGAAAAATGGACGCACAAGACTAAAGACTAAGCAATTGAACAAAAACACAGAGGCAGCCTCTGAGAAAACTCTAGGCACGGCCTTGCAGGAAGAGATGCCAAAGGGCTTGGAGAAAGACACAGCCAGACAGTAAACACATGCCAGCCAACTGGGTTCTGACAAATTAACAGTTTCTTAAATTACAGGAAAAAATAATGCACTATTATGGTAAAAGGAAGTTTTATAGAAATAGCTGGTGTAAAGACATCAGGGGACGCCAAGGTGGATGTTAATATTGGGCCTCATCTTTGGATTATTTTATCTCATTTCTGGGGTTTGGAGAATCACACATGTTAACAATATGAGAGGCCAAATTCCTGATAATATAAGACATTTTGGGGGTAGTTGCAGTGAAGTTTAGTACTGCACTGACCATCACCATTAGCATGGCACAGCCCCTGACCTTGGGGTCCCAACATCCCAACTCTTGAACACCTTTGCATTGTGTTCGTGTTAGGAATGTGTATTATTTATTTAACATGGGAGAAGAGGGGTTGGGCTTTTTTTTCCTTACCACAGAAGGTATTGCGGGGGATTATAATGGTAGGTTTGATGTGGTGAGGACCCAAGACCTAAATTGATGCTTGCCATGAATATTTCTGATGGCAACGCTTCCTACAGCAGACACAGATCTGTACTTCTGTTAATGCTATGCTACTGGGATGTAACTTTCCACTGTGTTGACCCATGGAGGACTGCCTAGGAGCTCACAGCAAATTTGGCAGATAGATAATTATTCCCACAAAAGAAATGAGCAAGTGGGAGGAAGTTTAAAATATTCAATAACAAAGAATAATGGGTTTGTGGGGAAACTAGATTATTGGTAAACTGGAGCAGGAGAGAGAGAAAAAAAAGAGAAAGAAAAGAAAAAGAGAGGAAGCAGATAAATAGGAAAATGATTGTTATGTAAAGGGAGAAAAGGGATGGGTACTAACCTTGTCACACTAAATCACTTCACAAGTTCAAGTAACCTCAGCTGATATGTGTTAGAAATATAAAATGGCAGCTTCCTCTAGATTGCTAATTCTGCAAACAGCATGCAAATCTATTTAATATCTAAATGATTTGTTAGGAGAGACCAGAGCATTCTCACCCCCAACTGTGACATGTTAAAATGCACTTTATGCAACTTGTGTGAGAATAATATAAATGTGCATGCACACTCCTTATCCACTTTTTGTATGTATATATGTACAGTAGATTTCATATTAATATGTACATGTGTTCTTTTATAGGTGTGCACACTGTGTATGTGGAAATGTATATAACCTACTTTGTGAACATGTTACATCTAAAATGTACACAATAAAAACACTGTGTGGTAATTATCTATGAAGTAGTATAGCAGGGTCAATTAATTTTGGTGGACACTTTTGCTTTAGGGTGTGTGACCCGGGGCATCTCTAAGAGCAGGACTTTATTAGGATAATTCAATGTGACTTTGTGACCTATTGATGAAAATGCATAATGTTTTTTATTTACAGAATTCAATTTATAAATACATTTGCTGCTGTTTATGATATGGCAGTAGAACAGAGGGACTGTCCTTCCTAAAGAGGGACACTTGGAGGTATTAGATGTAGGGCAGATGGCTCTCCAATTACTATTTGACACATGATATAGCTATGCAGGATGGAAACCTAACACATCACCCCCCCAGCTGCAATCTGTCCAATACAAAATGTTACAAGGTACCCCAATGTTCCCATCCACACCTACCTTGCAGAGAATGGCCACTCTTTATTGTTCCACAATGATCAATGTAGAGACATAAAGGAGTAAGCAAGTAAGAGAGAGGATGGGATCTTCCCTCCTTATGTGGCTTAAAGAAACACTCCAGCCTTTCTTGGGTTGTGTGGCTGTCAGGGACAAATATGGACTCATTTCAGGAGATAAGGAACTTGAGTAGTGGGGCTCTATGAAGATACTGAAAAAGACATAGTCTACTAGGGGGATTTGTGGACTGAGGTTTAAAAAAACCATAGGTATACATTGCTGCCTCAATTGAATAACATTGAGAACAGAATATTTTCTACAACAGTATTATCGTCATACATAGAGGCACTGATTGTTACCATCAGAATTATCTTTAATTAGTTTAATATTTAATTCTCTTGTTTTTTGTGTTTCTTAATTTTAATAGATTAGGTTAGAGACAGATTTACAAAAATGCAAATAAATTAGCACTCTATTTGTATGTAATTTATTTTTTAATTAAATATAGTGCTACTTTTAGCTCAGCTTTGTAGATACTGGCAATGTTTGGGATCGAATACAAGGAACACAAAAAAAATATTTGCTGAGTTTGCTACTCATTTTAACAGACAAAATAAAGAAAATATTTGGATTTTTTGCTATAGGTTCTTTTGTTATATGCCTGAAAGAAGAACTGTTAAGACTCTTTGAAACACGTGAAAACTATTGTTACCTTTTTGTTAAAACACATGTAACTGTGAAAGTCCTGAAAGTGAAATCTTGATTGTGCACATTCACATTTAAATCTATACTATAAAAAAAACCCATATACCTATATAATGCTTAGTGCAGAAATGTTGTACGTGACAATACACAGATCATTGCAAATTTTCAACCTAGTGCAAACAATAACTGGAGGCAATTCTCCTACAACACCCTCTGCTTTCCCTTTGGAGGGCTATGTGACTCTGGGTCTTGTGATGGAGCAGTGACATGCAGTTTGGCCATTTGTGATGGTGAATTAGGTAACAGGACAGTGGCCTCTTTTGGATTGTAGCCTTGGCCCTCCACAGCTGGCCTTGGAGTGGGAATAGAGATGTACTTAGAGTGATGTGAACTGTGCTCTTTGGTACCCTTGTTGTCACGGGCGAGTTCCCTAGATCGGGGCCTTTGTGATCTCTCCTGTTTGGGGCTTTTGGCTCCATGGGGTGAAGGGCTACGACTCTTTTGGCGTGAAGAGCCAGGAAGAATGAGGTCATGCAAGCGGGCAAGTGCTGGACTTCGGCTCCTAGGAGAACGAGCAGCAGCTGGGCTAGGACTGCGGGAGTTAGGTCGGAGAAGGACCTGGGTGCTATTATCCTCTTCTGAGCTGGAGTCTGAGCTATCAGAAGGTGTACTGGCTTCAGAACCAGGCAAAGCAATCTAAGGAATAACATGAGATAGATGGATTTAGTGTATAGAAAAACTATTTTGTTACTCATAAAATACAAAAAGTAGGTGTGAAGCTGTATTATTAAGAAAGAGGGTGAAATATCTTAAATGATGCAAACGTTTTTTCTTTTTATAGGTAAGAACTGAGAAAAACACAAGTTGAGAGTTAGGAGACATTCTATCCATTACCTGGAATGGCTCAGTAACCCCAATCAATGTGCCAAGGTTGTTGCTGTAATAACCAAGTAGATATTCACCAGTACCCTTGGGCAGTGATTCATCACAAAAGATTACCTAGGTTGGAGAAGAATAATGCTCAAGGTCAGACGTGTAACTGAAACTACAGATCTGAATTGTGGAGTTAATACTAGAAGTCGGGCATGTAAATCTACCAAGATGTTCCTGATATCTGAGCATGGGATGTTTCTGATGTCTATGTGACTTTCTAGATTTACGGGTAGCTCTTCAGACATTGATAAACTACCTCAAGGGCTTACCAAGAACCATGGGATTTGTGGCTTAACCAGAGCTGAAAACATGATTGTTGCTTCCTTGGGTACCTTAAATATAGACCTAGGAGTCTAAAGTATAAACCTGGTGTTGGTGCCTTTCTCCATCAATGTCTTCTTCAGACTTTGCCCACACATAGGACACATAATCTTTGTGATGTCGAAATCCAACCTGCATATGAAATGGAATAAAGTAGAATAAAGTCACAAACTGACCAGTGACATAAGAGACATAACTTGGGGGCTGATGGATTGTCGTGTTGGAAATATCAATTTGATACTAAACTGGGTTTTTTTACCTTGTAAAGTCCAATCCAATCCCATGAGCTCTTCATGTAGATTGGGGAACATCTGTAGGTGGCACACGCATCTTCAGGATGTAGCCACTCATCACGTACCAACAGATGAACAAGAGGGGCCACGTGGCTTGTAGAAAACTGGTCAGACCCACAGAACAGTTACAATTAGATCATGTCTCCTCATTGTCAAGCTAGAGGATAAATACTAATGTATTTGATATCTAGCTTCTTCCAGTTCTAAACCATTTTAACTATTTGCACTTTACCAAGCCTCACCTGCATTGAGAAAATGGCAGAAACAGGCTTGTGGTCACTCTCTGTATATTGCATGTGACTACCATAGCTGAGTAAGGTTACTGACAGGTCTTCTGACTTGGAGCTGATTATCCCTGCACTTTCCCCGGTGTTTTGAGAAATTGGGAACTTAATTTTCCACAAGATACGATCAGTCCAGGCTGGCTTCCTCTTCTTGGAGCTATGGAAGACTAGAGTCATTTATGCATTTACACAGACAGAGAGTTTGATGGAACATGTACAGACAAACACAAAATGCTTCTGGAGCTCTAATAACAGTGATGAGTAACCATGCATTACAATGCTCTACCACTATCCTCTACTATAACACATTTAGCTTGAGACAATCTAATAAGCGTAACGTAAATGTTAAAAAAACTGTCACTAATGCTTAACAAAGTTTTTATCAATGCACACAGAAAAGGAATACACTTGTTTTTTCAAGCAGACACTTACCTAGTATCATATGTGTTTGTACCAACGTCAAATTTGTATGTGGGGGGGAATGTTAGAGGACCCTCCATAAATCCACTCAACACAGGCTCAAAATATTTTGCCATGTTCAACTATAAAAACAAAATAGTCTAAGCAACTATGGTGCACAGGACACAAGAGCTCAGTTCTCTGATGAGCAAAACTGCCTCCATTGAAGTTTCAGACAAGCCTGCTTGCTATTTATGTTCAAAGTGTAGATGAAAAACAACAAAAAAAAAACATTAGCTTTATTTGATTATAAATTAAATTTTTCCATGGTTACTACTGCGAAGTTCAGTTAATAAATATAACATACTGCGATTTCCATAGTAAAAACTCATCATAGGATGTGCTGGAACATACGATCACAATGACCTGCCTCACATGAGACATACAACACTGACATCTATCTCCTTCCCTGTAACCAGTCATTCATTTCAGAGTTAGTCATTTATGAAAAAGCTCACCTACAGAACAGGAAGCACTTACATATTTTTTCTTGATACAAATACAGTAAATATTGTTTACACTAACACTGTACCTTCCATTACACATTAAATCTTGGTCACATATACACATACATCAGATTTGTAAAACTTGGGAGGACTTAATCTGCCATGTTTCTTTTATTATTTCTGGACAGATATCCCTTTTAGCACTGGTCCGCCAGAATTACCTTACCTGGTCCTTCTCCCACAAAAGAGCAAACTTATTGCCTTGGATGGCAGATTTCACAAAATGCAAATCCAGATCTTCTATGCGGAAGTTCAGATCTCCAAACCAGAACACTAGACTAAAAATGGAGAGTTGTTAGGGAAAAACACTACAGATCATTATATATTATACACACACCAAACTATAACTCCTGTTATTATACCGGTATATGGGGCACCAACTGCATTAATGTCTATGTAAATTGGTCTAGATGCAAATTCTTGTTCTTGGTTAGAACATTGGCTTAGAGATAGAGAACAGAGAGTATTTATAAAAACGTCACCTCAGAGGGGATATGATAGCATTATATAAATATATTCGGGGCCGATACAAACCATTGTGTGGAAATCTGTTCATAAACAGGACTATGCATAGGACACGTGGTCATGCATTTAGACTGGAAGAAAGGAGATTTAGACTAAAGCAGAGAAAGGGTTTTTTAAGTAAGGACAATAAGGATGATGGAATTCTCTGCCTGCAGTAGTTTTATCGGAGTCTGTACAGACGTTTAAACTGCAACTGGATGGATTCCCTGGTTAGTGCAAAATTGGAAAGAGCAAAACCGGGGGGAGGTTTTTTGCCTTCTTTTGGATCAACAGCAACAAATTAACAGATATAGGAAAGGCTGAACTTGATGGACGCATGTCTTTTTTCAGCCTATATAACTATGTAATATTTGTAATGCAATGTCTTAAAAGTCACTGTTGGTGTAATGGTCAGGTGTCCCAATACTTTTGTTCATATAGTATGTATACAGTTGTGGCCACAAGTTTTGAGAATGACACAAGTATTGGTCTTCACAAAGTTTGCTGCTTCAGTGTTCTTAGATATTTTTGTCAGATGTTACCATGATATCCTGAAGTATAATTACAAGCATTTCATAAGTGTCAAAGGCTTTTATTACATTAAGTTTATGCAAAGAGTCAATATTTGCAGTGTTGACCCCTTTTTTTCAAGACCTCTCCAGTCTGCCCTGGCATGCTGTCAATTAACTTCTGGGCCACATCCAGACTAATGAAAGCCCATTCTTGCATAATCAATGTTAGTCAGAATTTGTGGGTTTTTGTTTGTCCACCCGCCCTCTTGAGGATTGACCACAAATTCTCAATGGGATTAAGGTCTGGGAGATTTCTGGCCATGGACCCAAAATATGTTTTGTTCCCAGAGCCACTTACTTATCACTTTTGCCTTATGGCAAGGTGCTCCATCATGCTGGAAAAGGCATTGTCCGTCACCCAACTGTTCTTGGATGGTTGGGAGAAGTTGCTCTTGAAGGATGTGTTGGTACCATTCCTTATTCATTGCTGTGTTCTTAGACAAAATTGTGAGTGAGCCCACTCACTTATCTGAGAAGCAACCCCACATATGAATGGTCTCAGGAATGCTTTACTGTTGGCATGACACAGGACTGATGGTAGCACTCACCTTGTCTTCTCTGGATAAGCTTTTTTCCGGATGCCCCAGTCCTCAGCAGTCTAATCCCTTTACCTTTTGCAGAATATCAGTCTGTCTCTGATGTTTGTCCTGGAGAGAAGTCACTTCTTTGCTGCCCTTCTTGACACCAGGCCATCCTCCAAAAATATTTGCCTCACTGTGCATGCAGATGCACTCACACCTGCCTGCTGCCATTCCTGAGTAAGCTCTGTACTGATGCCGCCCGATCCCGCAGCTGAATCAACTTTAGGAGACGGTCCTGATGCTTGCTGGACTTGGGTGCCCTGACGAATTCTTCACAACAACTGAACCTCTCTCCTTGCAGTTCTGGATGATCCAATAAATGGTTGATTTAGGTGCAATCTTACTAGCAGCAATATCCTTGCCTGTGAATAGCATAGTGCATAGCAATGATGACAGCATGTGTCGGCTTGCGGGTAACCATGGTTAAAAGAGGAGGAACAATGATTTCAAGCACCCCCCCTCCTTTTAAGGCTTCCAGTCTGTTATTGTAAGTCAATCAGCATAACAGAGTGATCTCTAGCCTTTTCCAGGTCAACACTCTCACCTGTGTTACCGAGGGAATCACTGACGTGATGTCAGCTGGTCCTTTTGGGGCAGGGCTGAAATGCAGTGGAAATGTTTTATTGGCATTATGTTCATTTTCATGGCAAAGAGAGACTTTGCAATTGATTGCAATTCATCTGATCACTCTTCGTAACATTCTGTAGTATATTCAAATTCCCATCTAAACAGCGGCAGCAGACTTTGTGAAAATTAATATTTGTGTAATTCTCAAAACTTTTGGCCACGACTGTACTGTATGTATATATATATATATATATATATATATTATATATATATATGGAAGCTTGGAGCTTATTTTTAGCATATTCTAGCATGTGTATCCAACTGCCACACTACACACACTATTTTCCATGTTGTATGGTTATCCACATTTGCATGATCGATTTGCAAATATTGAAATCTTAGAGAGGAATTTGGAAACACTACTAATTCTCCTATTCCCAGATTCACTTGCATGGCCCAAAAGCTTTTCCTACGTAGACATTTTAGCCGCTACAGTGGAGCAAAAAGGGATCTATATTAAGAGAAATTTTAGGGATAATAGAGAATGGAAGATAAAGATAAAGGAAGAGTTCATATAGAGAAACAGAAGAGGTTAAAAAAGCCCTACATAAATTGGGTTATTAGTAAAAGGCAATAAAACTAAATTTCATGACTATTTAGATCTGACTGTGCAGCTCTTCCTATTTGTCCATACTGTAGAAGTTATGTATGAAGGAATGTAAGTAATGGGGAACAGCTTTATGAAACAATCGTAGGAGTTATAGCGCTGCTATCAACAACCAGATTAAAGACAAACATAATGGATGGAGCGTGAATAATTGGTGATGGACCCATGGGTGACATTACAATCACTTGAGTGTCACAGTTTTGCAAACTGAAAGTTGCCATGTTATAGGAAGAAACATTATACAGCGCAGTATCAGATGGTAGCACCTCTGTCTAGGATCCAAAGGGAAAGGCTACATTGAATAAGAAGGGTTATTGACAGAGTGGTTATGGTCAAGTATTCCATATGTCAATATCAGAGCTGTGCAAATGTCTCAGAGCACCATAACCACACAGGCAACATACTCATGATCCAGCACACCATTTGCCAAGGGCCCCTGGAACTGTTGAAGCTGTAGGATGCTCTCAAAATTATCGACCCGCTGATCAGAATTCTCCATGTGAGCTGGCAAATGGCAGTTCAGAAAACAAACCATGTGACCAAACAGGGCCATTCTGATACTGACTCCACCTTTGTTTCCCTATAAAAAGATAGAATGGTCAGTAGCCTTACAAAGGACCAACATGACTGATGCATTCTGCTAAACCCATCTCCTGCTGTAAAATAAAAATACCTCCATATCATTCAAATACATGAAACTCAATTGCGAAAAGAATGAGGAATAAACAAAAAATCTGAGACTACAGCAGTTTTTCGCACTTGCCTTGGTGTATAAGATTTTAATAAAATCTCATATTCTGGTTTGACATGTTTATGTGAAATATATACACACATATACCATACATAATCACTCACCCAATATCCTCCTAAGCCAGTCCTTGTACAGTCAGTCTGGACATCCCTCAGAAAAGGTAGGTGAAAATACTTGGCAAACACCAGCAAAAGGCAGCCCTGCATTCTCACTGTGCTGACCTGCACAGAATAGAGTCATGGACACGATGGGGAAGGAAATTCTATGTTTAATGGTTTTCTTTAGACACTTATTTCAACAGGCAAATCCTGTAGTATTACTGGAAACCTACTAGCGGACAAAAATCAATAGACCATAGAAATATCTATAGTCTTCTGTCTTTTTCTAGCAAGTGTTATGTGTGTTCGTGTCATTATTAATTCTGTATGTTCTTAATTCTGTATTCTCCCTTATTGTAATAGCACTATGGGATCTAAAAATATGAACAAAGCAGCTCATGAATAAATCAATGTGCCAAAGGCAGATAGTGTGTGAGTGCGTTGGGAAGAAATATGTCCCTGAGACCAGGGCATTTTTTAGTTTTTCTATCTTACACCTTACACCTTAAGTAACAATCCATGACACATATCATCTAATATAATGGTGGAAATAAAAAAAAATAATTATTCTCCCATATATGTAAGTTTTAGTTTTATTAACAACTAAGGACTACAACATCATTCCATCTATGGATGATGGGAATTGTAGTGCACAAAGTAAAAAAAATAAAAAATACATGTGCATGGTGGGGGCTCAAAGTGTGTGCTTTGTGATCCCTGATATTTAAATGCTCATGTGTTATAGAAATAGCGTAATGGTACTAATAAAACAAATGGTAATACAACATATAGAGAAGAATTCATGCTGTCTAACTGTAATGTGTAAATGTACAGGTAACTGGTCAGCATTCCATGTTTTTGTTAATGATTGTATACAGTTTTACCCATACATACGTATACAGCACAGATATGCAATTTAACAGATTAATATTATTTACCATGACCTCAGGATGTTTTTTTGTTAAAACTAAATTTTATACAGGTAACGTAAGCAGCAGACAGACAGGTATCTGTGGTGCCAAGTCTGGCTCTCACCAACACATAGCTAAAAGGACTTAGGACATCCATGAAGGCCTCACTCCACTGGTCAGAGAAGAGCGCATCCTTTAGACGCTTATTAATCATAGAATTAACCTCCTGCAACCTGCAAAGAAAACAATGGTAGGCAGAGGAATATCAACAGGCACCATTGTAGGGTTAACAGGCACCAATGTCTAAAGACAGGGCTTCACAACTTTGGTCACTCAGAAACAGCAAAAAGTCAGGTTTTACAGCTTAAAGCTGATCTGTCACTTTTTAAACCCCTACATTTAAAGTCGTATATAATAAAGACATGTAGATAATAATGTTTACAGAATAGAAAGAAATTTATGTATAAATAAAAATAAGAAGTCAATCTAACTAAAGATCAATTGCCTGCATACAGAAGTCTTTATTTTTTTTTATTGTTACCATGGAAACCCTTGCTCAGACATGGATCATATTGCTTAGTTCTCATATAGGAAATGCTGGGGTTTGCAGTTGTGAAGGGACCTGTGCTTCTAGGGAGCCCCAGGTGACCCCGTGTTCCTGTCTCCTTGTACTGGTTTAAAATTGTTTAGGAAAGGCCCTTTAGAAACTATTTTGAGAGGAAGAAAGGTAAGACGGGACGGGGGTGGTGTTTTTTGTATGCATGTATGTGAGCATGGTCGTGTAATCGTGTGTGTGAGCATGGATGTGTAATTGTGTGTGTGTTTATATGTGAGCATGGATGTCTAACTGTGTGTGTGTAAGCATGGTGTGTGTAATTTGTGTATGTATGTTTACACGTCAGAGTGTAAATTGGCAGGGGGGGCAAGGTTCAAAGAAAGCATATACAAGTTGTTTGAGGTGAATGATGGCACAGTTGACCTGTTTGGGGGCATTGAGAAGCTGGGGGCAAAGATGGCACATACTGTTTGGGAGGCAAAGGCACTCAAGCTGATTCGGGCAAAGGTGGCTTTTTTATCTTCCCTGACCTAATCTTACTAAATATCGCCAAAACAACCACACCAGATAGGAACTTATGCCAAAATTGACAGTGCACAACAGAATCTGCTGGCACTATATAAATGTAATGTTATGCTAAATACTATACATACTATAAAGGCAACAGTTTCCTTTTAACAGTGATGTTAATATGTCAAGCAGATAAAACAGTTAAAAAGCAGATAAAAAATGGATCTGTCATTTTATTATTTCTGCTCATGGTTAAATTCATAGTAACATAGAATTTGAAGGCAGATAAGAAATGTTCAGCCCACCTAGTCTGCCCATTTTACTGAGGTAGAGCCTCAGACCTTAATCAGTCCTTGGTCTTGTCTTAGGTTCAGGATATTTATATGCTATCCCATGCATTCTTAAACTCCACCACTGTATTGGCCTCTACCACATGATGAGAGGCTGTTCCATTTATTAACTTCTCTCTCTGTACAGTTAAACTTCCTTACATTTCATCTAAATCTCAGTTTTAGACAATGGCTCCTTGTTAAATTAAACCTTCCCTTTTGTTCTTTGTTAAATACCTTTCCTATTTGAATGTTTCTATGACTTCTCCCTTCTCTCCAAACTATACATATCGAGATTAGACTTTCTTGATATTATTTTTAACCTGCCAATCATTCTCAGCCCTCCTCTGAGCTACCTCTCTAAGCACAGGTAGTCAAGCAGAGTACTTTGACCCAACAGCAGCCCTCTGGGATTAAGCCATGACTGGATGACTAGGGTATGGCTAATCCTAAAGGCTTCCCGGATTCAGATATATTGGCTAAAATGCATTACTGTTCCCTAGGACATGTTGCACAGCTATTTCATCGTTTTCAGTGAAACGGTCACCACGTCCAAATGCTGTGCCACATGTGGTTGCTTCATATATACATGATGCCAGAATATCAGCAAAGGGGTCTCTTACCCAATCACAAACATGTCAGTTTTGCCATCTCCAGCATTGAGGCACAGTAGGGATGTGAGGTCATCAGGAGGCACGGAGCAGCCAACATTCCATGTGATGACATAAATTCTGGGAAGGAGGCACATGTTATAAATAATACATTCAAATGACATAAAACTGAAATTGTCATTGGTTTTCTGGGTTATTCCACAGTTGTGAATGTTAGCATTAAGTGATTAAACAAGTGAGTTAGGGTATTCGATAGTGAGCATCCGACAATAGAGCATGGACACAGTTGGCTCCTGTATTGTATTGCCCAGCATGTGCAAGCATTTTCTAACTCCAGTAACTAAATGGTGTATACTTCAATCTACAGTGAAATTGGTTTTGGAGTCCATGCAAAAAGGTCTTCAGCATGCAAATAAAAATACAGTACAATGTTTGGAGATTAGATTGTTCCTTCAATAGATAATAACTCAATTACTAGGCTCAGTTGCATGACATGCAGCACATTTATCCCACCTAAGTTAATGAAATATAATGATTATAGCTTACCTAAAATTCTCACCAGTTTTTTCTTGGTCACTACCTGCCGCTAACCTGTTGAAAGGTGACCTTTCTGTCTCCTCTTGTGCAAGTCGGCAGGGATCAGACATTTGAAGTGGCTCCTGTGGTTTTGTAGGGGTAGATGTATGGAGGGATTGCCTACGTTCTGGAGATTCTCTGGGGCTAGGTGCTGGAGACCGATGAGGAGAGGATGGAGGAGGTGGTAATGGTCGGTACTGCTGAGTTGGGGATAGAAGGCCAGAACAGAAGCCCTCTGGCTGTGATCTGCCAGATTCCATCCTAGGATTGAGTGGAGATCCCATTGGATGAATTCTCTGGGATCCCTCTGGCTGGGATCGATCTGGTGCAGATGAGCCAACTGGAGACATGGGACGGATAGATACCTGCATTACTGGGAGGGGAGTTTGTGATCCACTAGATCCCTCAGGTTGAGATCTTCCTGATCCTGCAGGGCTGAGCCGAGGAGAGGTCAAAGAAGTAGGTCTTGAGGGCGGATCAGGAGAAGGAGGTGCCACAAACACACATTGCTCCACACCATATGAGTTAGAATCCATCTGTAGGGGAGATCAGTATTTTCACAGGAATAATAAGCTATATCTGTCTCCATAACATGTGTTTAATGACTTGGTACTAAACGTAGTTTATAACACATATTTATAACACATATGCATATATAGTACATAGAAATGTTTTCTGCTCGCTCTTACTTCCCTTATCTGAGGCACATATGTCCTTTCTCATGTCTCCTAATAATGTCTCTAAAAATAAACATTCAGCTTTCTCTGCATTTATCAGAATGGAATGAGATAATGACACTAGAGAAGATGGGGGGGTGCAATGGAGAGGGAGGCATATAGATAGAGAGAGAGAAGTAGGTACTTGCGCGGAAAGGACAGCAATGATGAAAAATAGGCAAATAAAGGCAAAAAGATAATGCAGTGAAGGATAAAAAAGACCATAGTGTAATGGAATGGCAGCAGGAAGAGGTAACGCAGATTTATTATGACAAACCACAAACGGTTAAGTAGAGGCGAGAAAAGTTGGGGGCTGAGTGGTCATAAGCAAAGACACAGAAGGATTAAACAGGAGAGGGTTAATATACTTACGGTAGTTTCTTTGGGTCATGCACACATGGAATGTACAGATGGTAATGAATATGTATGTAAATCAACCATACAACATTTGATTACTAATATGTGTGTGCCAAAGTGCTAGCATTTACAGCCCTTGAATTGTTTTAGAGCAGAATATGCAAATTAGCGTATATTATAGAGACTTTTCCATAGCCGCTGGCTATTAAGGATAGTGTGTTTGTGCAAATGCTCTTGCTTTGGTAACTAGGAATTAGTTTGAATTTTTTGGGGTACTTGTGACAAAGTCATTGTATGCTTTAATGGCAAGAGTCAATGTTAATGTGCAAATACAAGACTAATTGTGGTTTTTAGTATCATAATTAATGTTTTAGAGGTTTTGATACAGTGTATTTAGTATAGATGGAAGGCGCTGTATGAATAAGAAATAGTTCTCACTAAAAAATTCAGGGTGGTATTTATTAATGTAATTGCTTTCTGCAATATATTATTTTAGACCTGGCAACATTAATATGAAGATCATTGTGTCAATTTTGGTGCAATGACACTTTCATACAATGCCTCCAGTGCTAGAATGTGTTTCAATATAGTGTGTGAATGTTAATTTACAATATGTGCACACATCATTGTGTTGCACCATGTGTACGAGACGTAACGTATGGACCTTAAATACACAAATCCCGACAGTCAAACCCTGCAGTCAAAGCCAAATCAGCATTATCCCGTTGCAGACAGTGTGGTATTCAATGGCAGTTAAATGTGTCTCTCTCCTGAGCTATTTTAGATCCCACTGATAATTAAACCCATGATGATGGAGAGATGACAGTGGACAGAAGACCTAATAAAATGCCATTGATTTACTGACTTTGCTGAGCAAACCAGCAGCAGATAGCATGGACTATATTGTAAAAACCTATCCAGCTCATAAGGTATGTTGGAATGTTAGAGCTGTCATTTTTTTTTTCTTACTGTAATTGGGTTGCCGTTACCTGTCTTTGTCGGCTCTCCACATTCTGTGCCCTGTGTGTGCTGCTGTGCTCACGGTCCCTCTGCTCTTCCATAGCAGTTCAGCAGATGCTATTCTCTCTCCTCCTCCTCTCTCTCTCCCTTTCTCTCCTCTCAGCCTTTAGTAGAAGGTGACGTCAGGGAATCAACCTGCATGAGAATTTTTAAAGGGACAGACAACTAATTCATATTATCGTTGTTTCATTCAGCAAACAAGCACCCTTATCCTGGAGTCTTAGCAATACACAATCCCACATCGCCGTTGAGTGAAAAGTTAAACTGTGGTGTGCTATATTCACGTACATTCACACTGCTTACCTACTCAATGACCTCTGTGGGAAGAAGCAAGCCCCATGTGCGTACCTGTTTTATGTTACTGCTGCCTAGGACTTACAAGCTAAAGGCGGAGACTGGCACAGGAAGAGACAAAATAAGGAAATTGATTTGTATTCAACCATCCAGAGCGTTTTTGTGACCGCTCACAAAATGCCAGCCCTTAAGCATAATAGCTTGCTGAAGTAGTCACTCTATTGTCCGAATCAGCCAGCAGGCAGATAACCTTCAGAAGCAACACAATGCAAAGCAGAGGGATATAAAATCATACCATGCAAAGTGTCGGAAAAGCCTGTGTCTGTGACAGGGAGCATATTTAACGTTATCTGCCCTCTCCTGGAACTTTTGTGAAAATGGCATTTGTTTTATGAGAGGTGCACATGTAACACTTCCACAAGGTCAATCATAGGCTGCGGTAGCGCAATCCATGCTGCAATAGGGTTAAATGCCACAAATGACAGCATTCTTTACCACAGTGATTTCGGCTATTGGAAGACACCACCCGAGAGCAGAACTGTGAGAATAGCGTGTCCATAGCCCTAAGATGGACTACACGCATCATATAAAGACACGGAAGCATTAGGCACACCTACCAGTACATACCTAGCATCACTTCTCTATAGATAACCATAGGTACTTTTTCTATGGGGAGTGGTGTAAATGTTAAGAACAAAGCTTGAAGAATAAATGTTTTTAGCTACTGTTTTCCCAGTAAACCTGGGAACGGATTATCTCTTTCACTCAACCTAACATAACCCTAAACAGCTCATCAATTTAAATTCTGTTATGGTAGATAGGATGGAATTCAACAAACCAACAATTGATTTTGTTTGCCCATAACCGCCATACTGCACATACCTCTTCACTGGTCAGGAAGGAACATAACATTGTTACTTATGAGTACACGCACACACAAACACTTACATCTGTTTTGATTGTGACAGTGTGAATATTTCCACTTGTGATAATGGTTAACAAGGATCTCACACTCGAGCAAATGTGAAACATGGGGGGCATGAAAGGTTTTTACTATACTTTTAAATGAAATTCCTCATATTTTTTGCTGTAGTGGAAAATACCTCTCCGTATACTGCTATCATTTTGAATAGCTACTACTAGCAATACCCCCTGCTCACCCCTTTTCTTTCCTGACATTTCCACACAGATTCCCACAGATGGTGACATTACCAAGCTCCACTGGAAGGCACGGCTGCTGTGATGTCATGTGACCAAATCTACCGATAATCTGATAACTAAGTTTTTATAGTGAACTTGCCACTAAGACACATATGTATACATGTTTGCGTGTGAGAAATGGGTAGGGAACATAGCAATAGTAAAGAGACAGTTTAATGACTTTATTAGGACTTTAATATGCATTCTTTAAAATGTAAAAAAAAAAATACCTTGGGAAGAAGCTGCAGCTCCCTTTCCCCCTCCATTGTCTGACAATCCTTGCCACTGCTAGCCAATCAGTTGCAGGGAAAGGGAGTGCTTTTGGTGCATGCTCACAGGAGGTCCAAGTAGACCCCACTTCAGTGCTTGTGGAGCCAGCGCTGGAGCTGATTGGAGGGAAGTATTTCATGTGTCAGGAGATAACACAGTGGGGGAGGGGAAATTCACATGAGGGGGATCTGTAAAATCCGTGGGGGGCCCACATGAATTAAAAAGAGACCTCTCAGTTATCAAAGGCATTAAGAGGCCCGTGACAGCTATTATTTTTATTGAAAAGGTAAAATATGTGACAGTTGTCATTTAATTCAGCACTTATAGTATATATACAGTGCTGAACAGGCATACAAATGGCATCTTTGGCCATTTGCAATGTTTGCAAAGGATAGTGGGACCGAAAGATTTGGGTTCCAAAGAGGGCACTTTCCCTCCTAAACAGGGACACTTGAGAGGCATGAATCAAAGGAGGGGTAAAAGTGAGGGCTAGTTAAAGTTAGCTTGAACTTTAGCCCATCCAGAACAATCTCTGTGGGTTCCAATGTATATATCAGTACGAAATATTCTATTTTAAATGCAAATGTTCTTTATCAGAACAAACTTTGTCCCTGACAGGACTGCTGTGGGCACAATGAAGGCAGTTAATTGTGCCAATATGACTTCATATGAAAATGAACTGTTCCATTGGCAAATTGATTATTTGCATTTAAGGTGCAGTTGATGTCACTAATACCGTAATTTTTGAACATATTGTACCATGTTTATCAAGGCAAACTTTAAGCAGTCCTGGGCCAACATGCTGAAATCTGAAGCTAGCAGAAGTATTGGTTTCTGTGGTGATCCTATGATGACCACGGTTTTCTTTCATAAATATGACCATAGTATCTTGTAACATTTTCAAAACGTTTTTCTTATACATCATTTCACTTGTCAATATCTACCAAACCTCTCGCCATAAAAGAGAATAAATTATCTGCTATATAATATTATTCCAGATACATTATGTACCTTAGTTTTGCAAAATATAAACTAACCTTAACGGACACGTTTATATTCTTAATACAAATTTAATAGGTTTTTGAAATGCATATTTTTAATTTAGCGGAGTATATTATTATTGTGATCAAATTACACTTTATGTATTCCAGCTCTACACCTTTGGTTTCAGATGTCCTTCTCCCCTTGTCTTGTCTAAACTGCCTTTCGCAGAACTTAACTTTCAGGTCTGACAGAGTTAAGGCTGACATATTTAAACATTTTGACCTTGCACTTAATGTTAGAGGGTAATATATACGTGTTAACTGCATTCAGCTCATTCAGTTTGAGTTATTTATTTAACCGATGAGTAATTTGTGTGGTCATTTATTGGTTATTTACATCCTCCCCTACATGAACTTGCCTACTTAACACAGAAAGAACTTCATGGCATACCTCCCAATGGTTTTTGTAGGATAATCACAATTTTTGTGCAGTCCCCCGCTTTCCAGTTTTTGTGGGCAGTGGGGATCTTCAGCCAGTCAGCAAGATCCTCTGATTTACCATGACCTGCCCAAAGAGCAGTAAAATCAACTGAGGTGTGTGCTTTTCCAACACAGACCTCCACTGCTGACCCCATGTGGCCTCCTTGAGAAGCTCTGAAGATGAGTCTGGAGGTGGTTCTTTGGATAAGATGGGCATGTGGTAACACCTCCAGCCCTGCGTATTTCAACCGTTGCCTGCTCTTCCACACCTCTTGCCACACACCCCAACACGTTTCTTGATGTGCTAAACATGGGGTATTGTTATTGAATCACGTGGACATTGTTGCAACTTGCAAAACATATCCTCAAGATTGTAAGCTTGTGAGCAGGGCTCTCTGCACATAATGCACCTGAGTTTGTCTTACACTGTCAATTCTCGTCTTATTATATCCCTTGAATATATGTATTGTATTAAGCACTGCATAAATTTTTTGGCGCTATATAAATAAAAGATAATAATAATAATAATATTTCTGCATTTATTGCTATGTCCAGGGTGTTCACAAACGGCTTTTCATACAATAGATGTGTCAAAACAACAGTGTAAAACTTTCGAGAAGCTTTCACAGTCTTTTAGTGCAGAATATGTGTCAGCATTTGACAACAATAATAATGTCATGTTTATATATCACTGTCCAAGTGCAGATAGTATCCAAGAATCACTTGGTCTCTTATTTTTACAATATCTGTATATATCAACCAGAAGCACATCTTGACATTTCAGATGGAAATGGACACCTTTTCTATAACTCCTCAGAGGCTTGGTCGCCTATGGAGGCATATATTTAGACATTGCCTGGCCATCAGTCACACAACCAAATGCCCGCTGTGCCGGTGCACAATGGAACTTCCAACGTACCTTTATTGCAGTCGATCCCAACTGTACAGCAGCCTGCAGTATATCAGTTATTGGCTGCTAGTCAAGTGCCAGGGCCCATTTTCATTCCCATTACTGTATGTATTGTTAGTTAGGAAGTCAAGGTTAATGATTTCCCAACGAGATCTGTAAAGTGGCATAACCACTTATTTCTTTGTACAATTAATGCCTCCCCCTATACAACCTAGCACCCTTTCTTTTGCCGATGCTTTATTGCATTGCCTGCTTGCCTTTGAGTCCTCAATAATAATAATTATTATTATAGTCCCCCTCTTCTGTTGTTAGAGTATTGTGTACAGTTCTAGAGACCTCAAGTCCAAAAAGGATATTGACAGATTGGAGGCAGTTTCGAAATGGCAACTGCAATGGTAAATGGTCTGAAGGATAAAAGTTATCAGGAAAGACTATGTGATCTCAATATGTACGGCCGGGGGGAAAGAAGAGAAGGAGAGATAATACTTGAACTATAGGAGGGAAGTTTATTTCAAAAGAGGAGAACACTAGAACAAGAGAGAAGGTCAGAAACTATAACTATATAGAAAAGGCTTAGATTTAATGTAGAGAAGTTTGATTTTACTGTGAGGGTGGTAGGTAAATGGAACAGCCACCCAGCAGGTGGTAGTAGAGACTAATTCAGTGAGGGAATGTAAAAATGCATTGGCTATGCATAAAGCAACTTCATTGCTTATTCCTATGTAGAATAAAGATTATGATGTCCACATTCTGGACACTACTGTAGGATATGTCAATGGAGAGCGTGAGGGCAGCTGTGTGGTATCTAATTGGTGCGCTGGACATACTAAGTCTTGGCCACAGGTCAATCTCTATAATATATGAATTGATCACTTACACCATGAGCAACAATTATAATTTTATTTTTTAACCACTATTTATGTCTGCGGTACACAATAATTAACCGATTATCCGGTACAAGACAGTGCAAAACAATGGGGCTTGTTGACTAATGAGAGTGTTGGCAAGAGAGATGGACAGCCTTCTTTGTGAATTCAATTTATATTATGAAGGGCCAACCAAAATGAGCTTCTGCTCCGAGAACAACAAAAGGTCCTATGCATTTAATCAGTGAAATTCCTTTACTGTTCTGTTTCTTGCAGAGAAATTATCCAAGGATGGTCTTTTTATAGTGCATAGTGTATTTACGGAAACAAAACCAAAACTCTCTTCCTGCTTCGGTTAATAAACACTTTGCTTATCCTTATTGCAATATAGGTACAAAAATCAAAGCAATTTTTAAATATAATTCCCTTGAAAATATGGCATTTTACTCTGGAAGCCTGCATAGGGACCAGTAGGTTTGCATAGGCGCTTTACCATCTTTCCTCCCACCGGGATTAATAATATGATAAACTATGGACATATTTTGACCTATTTCCTCTGTATTTACGCTATTTTCTAGAATCACGTGGGAGTCAGTACTACAGAGCATGTTCTCTGACCTATTATAAAGCAGCTAGACTAAATCCCCTGTCCTGATCTGATCACCGCAGGCTGTCCAACATTGGCTATTTCTCCCATGATGGGTTACCAGCACAATTAACCTCTTGTGAACTGCATTACAAAAGAAAAACATTCAATACAGGAAACCCCCAACTAGATTTCGAATAGGCTGGATTTGAACACTGATAATTTAAGTATAAATTAATGAATCACCAATATTATACCTCCTGCGTGGAAAAATATAGCTGGGGATGAAGAAGAAAAAGAGCAAATGCATATTGGGGGTCTGTAAAACCCCCCCTTTAAAGATTTAAAGGGGCCATGCAGCTATCATATGCATTCATGTTGTGAGGCTGCAAACCCTAGGGAGATGATTAACATGGCATTTGGGTACAGGTGCTATGCAGATCATACATATGGGTCCCTGGGGTGGAGCAAGGTGATCCAATGCTCTGTCACCCCATTCTGTGGAAAATCCATGCCGGCTTTTCCAAGAGGCTAGAAGTCTGCACGAAAGGGTAGCCTTTTAATTGAGCAAATACAGTAATTAAATGTTTCTGTCACCACATGGATAAAAGCCACATGGATAAAAGTGGAAAAATTCGTTGAAACCGGGAACATTTAGACACCCAATGCAAGAGTGAGAGATGGACTTATAGATAGAAAGACAGAAATATAGACAGACGAACATATATAGACAGATAGATATATAGATAGACAGACACTCTTTAATCTGCTGTAACACCTCCTTTAATCACGTTTGTATGGCTTAGTGTTCAGTAAGATGTAACCCATGTCACACATTTAATTGTCTGGAGTGTACGGCGAGTTCCGTTACCCCTCCTCGCGTCCCTCCTCTAAGTCTCCCCACTCCCCACTGACGTGGCACACAGCGAGCGCTGACACCATTTGTGAGCCGTCCGCCGCGTCTCGCGCACAGCTGTGGAGATGCGCTTCCCGCCGCTGCCGCCGTTGCTGCTGCTGTTAGGCCTCCTGCAGCCCCTGCTGGGATTCCAGATCGATTGGAAGAAGTTGGAAAATATCTCAAGAGGCAAAGTTGAGGTGAGGATCGCAGCGTGTTTACTCCGTGTGCCTCCGGTGCTGCGATTTCTATGTCTTTGGGTGGTCGGGAGGGATGCGTTATTTTGTATTGTTTGTAGTATATAAACCAGTCTGCTAGAGAAGATGTTAATTCTTAGGAGCAGATGGCTGATCGTTCTCCTTTCTTCTTTTCACAGTCATGTGGGGGATGACAGCTGAACAGGCTGAAAGAGGTAAGAGAAAGCACTGTGCTTATCACACAAACTCATCCGCCCCAATCGGCTCCAGCAAACGAGTCGCATGGAAAGGCTGCGTCTATACACATGTGTCATGTACATGTATGTGGGAAGCATGTGTATTGATGAAAGGAGATTGGGAAGCTCACTTACGCAAAGGGAACATATGCTAGAATTGGGAACACATACACACAGGTACACACAAGTACACACACATAAATGTATATATAATACAGGCATCTGATCTATAAACTCATAACAAAGCTGGCATATAGCCATTTTGGCCTGTGGTTCCTGTCGTACCATTATTAAAACAATAGCAAGAGTTTTATCAACATACATACTGTTACATTAAACAACTAAATGAACATTTGGTTGCCGTGACACTGGCCCTCTTAGAAAAAGGCTACCTTTGCGGGGGGATTTCACTAAATGCCCCGCAAGCTTGTCAGACACTTTCTATATGTCCTAGAGTGCTTTATTACGTAATGATGCTCAGGTCGGGGGTGTAAGCTCATTCAGTATATTTCAATGTGTTTTAGTAAAGTGACCGATTACCTGTACGGAGTTAGTTAAACAACTGAACAGCAACAAACCCAAAGGCCTGAGGTCACGGCCCATAACATACAAGGTGTTTCCTATCCTGGACGGCTGGCACTCATAGTTGCGGCATTAGTTATTATCTAATGATGTTGACAATTTCTAAATAAGTTATAATGGTGATATTGTTTACAACAGTCTGACAGCATTTGCACTGCTGCATAACCATATGGTAAGAACATTTTGCATGTTGGCATACAGGTGGGCACAAGTCTACTGCTAGGGGTCATATCAAGGGACCCTAGCAATGATTTGGAGAACTTCACTGCCTGATCATTCTATAACATTGAGGTTTATTCACTAAAAAGGAAGTTGTCGGGAGAGTAGTGGATTTAACTATACATTATGAAGGTCCAACCCCAGTGAGCTCCTGCTGTAAGACGAGGGTGGCTGTATAATGTATATTTAAATGCAGAGTTCTTCAAAGTCCCCACATTGAATTATGTACCATATGGACCAGCTCAACCCTTTTGCTGGAGGAACTTGCCAGTGTTGGCAAATTAAAAATCACAACACTTCTAACAACAATCCTTTAGTAAACAGACCTCGTGGTCTCTTTGAGCAAATATAGTTCAGGAAGATCAGTGTTTAAAGTTCTTTATTCTTCTCAAATGATCAGGCTGTCCTGGGACAACCACTGTGTTATTGTTCCTGGCCAAATAAATCCATAAATCAGCTCAAAATACTTGCAGTGTTATTATTTGTTTTATATAGCGCCATAAAATTCCGTAAAGCTGTATAGAAGTGTAGGAAACCAGGCTTGTGACATATGGAAGTCCATGAACAAAGGACACGTGTCCAAATGCAAAGTAGATTTGGAGTATTTGGCACACTCTGTACTTGTTTAGAGACAATGTAATGGAGATGGTCAGATACAAATATCCAGCTATTACTGGACCGCATTTCCTATAAATGTCCATTATATATTTGCTGTCTTTATATAACAGCCGTAAACCTTCGTCAATCGTAGTCACAGTTGAATGGCCGTATTTAGGTGCCATCTTTAGTTCTCAAGAAGCATAATGTGCATTAGGAGATTTGAAAATGCTCATATTTGTTGCAAGGGACAATGAATAAAATATTAATGCGATTAGAAAAGTTTTGTACCTGCAAAGAATAGCCCAGATTAACCTCTATCACTACAATCCATTAACAATATTTCCGCATATTTCTAGAACCCAATAACCTACAGTCGTAAGCCGCAGAATAGCATTCCAGTAAAAATAACTATTGCAAATATCAGGCACTATTAAATATTCAAGGTTTCCTGCATATTCTATCAGCCATATGCCTGTGGAAAAAAGCAAGATAAAAATAGCATAGGTGTTCAGAAAAAGAAATAAGGACATTAAGAGCCACTTTAGTACTGATGGGCTCAGCGAAGAGAAAGAATGGTTGACTCTATAGAATTGTGTGGGTGGGTGTGCGACAGGGAAGGTGGTTCTCATTTTCACACTTTGCGCCGTATACAAACAGCAGATATCTGGGACCATGTTCTTATATCGCTTTTTAATTGTACTTTACCAAGGTTGTCGTACGTAAGTGAAACAGCCTCCTAGCAGAAGTGGTAGAGGGAATTTAAACATGCATGGAACAGGCATATGGCTATGCTGAAATAAAAAACAACCCAATGACTTATTAGGGTTACACTGAATTGCTATGTGCCATCAAATTCTATTTTTCAATGAAATTGCATAGTTTCACAAGGTCTCTGTTTTTTGTGGTACATAAACCAGTGTATTGTTCTGTGTTCCAGGTGAAGGCTTTCGTCACGGAGGACATCCCTCTTTAGTATCCTTTAAACATATGGTGGCACACAGATAGGACTTGGGTGGCCCTGGGTCTACTTCAGAAGTATTAGCTGCCAGAGAGTATTTTGAGAGTTAGATGTTTCTGGTAGGACTGGAATCTCTAACTAGAATACTGATAATCTGCATTATCTACTAAGGGAGAAAGTCCATATGGGATGTGTATGATACTGTAGCCCTTAGGGTGTTATTAAATCCCACCACCTTCAACTGTGTTATACTTTCTGGTGTGGTGTGTTAACACAGACAGTCTGGTTGCTCTCAAAAGGAACACCAGTCTGCTTCCTTCACCCATTTCTTGAGTTGATATGAAATACAGAATGAAACGTGTGCACAAACAAGCATGTTCCAATAGCAACAAAAACTACTTAATATTGAACAGAAAAGAAGTGCTGCTGTAATGACAGTGATTATTCTCAATCTCATCCATCCATCAGATTATAAAGTTCATGTGAGGAAGAGAGTGACAGGAGACAGTACTGCTTCATTAAAACCAATTATGGGTATTGGAAAAAACTGCTTATATAAGGGGTTAAATCATCTAAGTGTTCCTAAGGAACAGGAATCTTATCTTCATTTGGTCCTTGACCTGCATGTTTTTCACAGTCACAATCTGGAAATGAAGCATATCCCTGGAGCAGATCCCGAACTTGTACTACTTACCGCCCAATACAAAGAGCTGGAGGTAAGAGAAGAAAAGTGATGTTTGCCTAGTCATCTCTGTAAACACCGTGTCATCCCTACAATTGTTGTTTCTATGAAAAATTACCATCCTGAGATATATGAAATATTGATCATCAATCTGGGTTTCTGTTTCTTACTACCTTTCTGATGCTACATAGCAATGGCTTGATAACTCCTGAATTCCTGCTACAATTTGACACTGCAAACACTGTTGGTTCTCACCATTGTTGCAGTATTTCTAGCTGGCAGGTAGCTCTGTACATGGGAAATCCTTTCAGCGATTTCCATGGCTGTTCAGTCCCAGTTTAGTTGCAAGGCATTACTGAAGGCATACAATGAATTAATTTAAATCTGTCGTTGTATAAATTATACATACTCCAAAAGATACCCATGGGAGACTATCCTCAGAAGGTGAAATTGATTAGTCTTCATCTTAAAATGGCTAAACTGGCGTAAGTAATACTAAAGCATTATTTATCTTGCCGCCCCGTCTACCAGTAGCCCTTCTGGACAGCTTGTCTTTGCCCTGCCCTGCCCTGCCAGCTACACGTATACCAGCACTAGTGCAGAAAAAGCTGTTTACTTTTCCTATAATAACTTCACGTGTCAGATTCGAAGCCAGAGTCCAGGTACACCAACGCAGTGCAGGTTTTAAATGTCTAAACAGGACCCGTTTTAGAAACCAAATCACCACCTGTGTTCAGACATTTAACCCCTTGATGACAATTGCCGGTCCGGGCACGTCACTCAAAATCGTGACGATTATGACAATTGACGTGCCAGGACCGGCACGTCTTTAAACGGGTGAAAAAATCGATCCGTGATCGATTTTTTCACTCAAACGGTGTTGCTCTAATGCCTCGACATCGAGGCATTGAGCAACACCAAAAAAACCATTCCCGCCCCCCCCCGATCGCTCCTAGGAGCAAAAAAAAAAACATGTTTGAAAGACTGCACGTCTTTCAAACATGGCGGCGCCCGCCGCCGAAAAACGGGTTTAGGAAGCGATCGCGAGTCGCTTCCTTTGCTTAGCTGGTGTTGCTAAGATGCCTCAGTATCGAGGCATCTTTGCAACACCTGTTTAGCAAAGGAAGCGACTCGCGATCGCTTCCTAAATGCTCAACTTACCTTCCCGGTGCCGGTGTCTTCGAAAACACACGCGGGGTTTCAAGATGGCGGCGCCCATCAAGCCGGGGGGCGGAGCCTGCTGACATCATCGGGGGGGGTGTTGCTGGATGTCATGGACATCCAGTGAATAGCACCCCTAGTGGTCAGATCACTCATAAGAGTGATCATTATTTGCTAAATCAAAGGCAATGTTTTCTAAACATTGCCTTTGATCAGTATTGGATCTGCCCCCCTCCTTCACTTGCTTCTAGTGAGGGAGAGAGACAGATCAGTGTGTATTTCAGGTATTCCCTAATAAATATATATATATATTTATCCAAAGGCTCTTATAAGAGCCACCCATATAATATTAACCCCTTCATTGCCATTGATCACTGCATAAACAGTGATCTTGCATAGTGGCAATTGTTTTTGGGGGGGGGTTACATTTTTTTTTCTTTTTTTTTAGGTTTTTTTTACTTTTTTTAGGTTTTTTTTATTTTTTATTATAGCCATTAACCCTTTCCTTCCCCACTATTTTTGCTGCAATTGTTACCATGCAGCGGTATACGGCTGAGGAGGCGTATGCCTTTTTGGCCACAGATTCTGAGGCCACTGATACAGCGTCAGATTTTGACGTTGGTCAGTTCACAGATACATCTAGTGATGTATCTGTGGCTGTTAGGACGCCTGCCACACGTAGTCGTGGCAGTGCACCAGAGGCATGGGTAGCGCCTAATAGGTACAAGCCAGCTATCCCTCCTTTTTCTGGAATTCCTGGCATCAATATTGATGTTACAGGATTCACTCCACTGCAATTTGTGCAGGTTTTTTTGGGAGATGATGTCTTGGGAGACATTGTCACACAAACAAACATTTATGCCCAGCAGCACCGTGCTGCTAGCCCTAATTCTTTTTGGGCAAAACAGCCATGGACTCCCATTGACGTGCCAGAATTTCTTAAATTCTGGGCACTCACAATGTTAATGGGCATTATAAAAAAGCCCTCCATCCGCTCCTACTGGAGCACCAGCCCCATCTTTAGTACCCCTATTTTTGCCCAAACTATAACTAGGCAAAGGTATGAAATGATTCTTCGTTTCATGCATTTTAGCGACAACAGCCTGTGCCCCCCTAAGGAGGACCCCCAGTTTGATAGGCTCTACAAAATCCGCCCCCTGATTACCCATCTCGCTGCCAGGTTTCCCAGGGTTTATACAGGATATACCCATGCCTTCCGGGTATACGAGGGTAAGGATAGCTACCTTGACCCTCCAGGTTGCCCAGACCATCTGGGCACCAGTGCCAAGATTGTTTGGGACCTAATATTCCCCCTTATGAACAAAGGCTACCACTTGTATGTAGATAACTTCTATACAAGCGTCCCTTTGTTCAAGCTGCTGTATTGTTTCGATACGGTAGCTTGCGGTACTATAAAAAAGAACCGCTTAGGTTTCCCACAACCCCTGGTACGAACCCGGCTAGGAAAGGGGGAGACCTCAGCTCTACGCCAAGAGGAGCTTTTGGCATTGAAGTTCAGGGACAGAAAAGAGGTGTGCATGCTGAGCACCATCCACGATGAAAGAACCGTGGAGGTTTCTGTCCGTGGCAGAGCTGGGGTCACTAGAAAGCCAGTGTGCATCAGGGCCTATAACAAGCACATGGGTGGAGTTGATCTGTCAGATCAACTCCTACAGCCCTACCTCATTATGAGGAAGACAAAGGCCTGGTTGCAATTTATCTAATGCAAATTGCAACCTATAACGCTT